>LR812521.1:75197008-75249508 GCA_903798195.1 Danio kyathit | reverse complement strand
TTCGTCTATCTATCTATCTATCTATCTATCTATCTATCTATCTATCTATCTATCTATCTATCTATCTATCTATCTATCTGTCTGTCTATCTATTCATCAGATATCTATCTGAATCTATTCAGCCATTTTTTAATGCAAGCATTAGCTGAACTAATCCCCTCAAATAGTCCAGTAATAATGTTCCACCATTTAACAAAGTGACACAGAATATTTACAGCTGAGGCACTGAAGTGCTTTTGTTCTCAGCAGGACAGAGAGTGCTTTAATGCGGTTTCACATTCAGCCGCCCACAGCTACAGTTCCTCAGCGCTGACGTTAATTTCCCTGTGTGTCACTCAATATGAATATACACTTCGGCGTACTTTCAGATGTATTCGGATGCAAACCTAATAACTTATTCATCAGTCTGATGTGCTGTGCGGCCTGTCAGTGATTCGGAGCAATTTGATTATGAAGACGATTGAAACAGCCTGAATGAGAATCGGTAGTCTAATTATTCACTTATACTACTGAATAATGTTATGATTAAAGGGTCACGAAAGACCAAAACAAATTTTTTGACATGTTGACAGTCATATATATGTCCCACGTTACTAGGACATATATATTTCAATAAAACGTGAAAAATGTGTTGTTTTTGTGTTGTTTAGAGCAAATTTGTCCAGTTTAAATAGAAATTTTGAAGCTACATCACGGCGATGAGATCGTTGTGTAAATTGGCAGCATGGAATTGGCTGTCAGTGCCGGCCGGTACAAAGTAACGTCATTAAGTTTTCAGCACATCTGTTCATAAATTCATGAGAACGACTTGGTTCGAACCGATCAGTGCGCTCTATTGTGGACGAGATGCAACTTCATTACAGTTTTTCTCCATTGGTTTGGCTCATTTCTTGAAACAGAAATTACATTCTCAAAACAACATGGACAATCCTCCAAACCACTTGGCAATTGTTCACAACAGAATTGAATTTCTCATTCATTTCATCAAATTGCAAATGTCTACGTACATCTTTGCAAATGATTAAGTACAGATAGCCTACATTTAGCACAATTTCCAAGTGAATAGATCTCGTTGATCTAAACTGATTGTTGATTCTCAGTTCAACGGTTGTTCGCTCCAAAATGTGTCAGCGTCATTTCATTGTATAAGTCATCACATGCATAATAGTCTGTTCAATTGTCGAAATTAGTCAGGACCATAATACCATGAATACCATACAGTAGGTGAATCCTTGGAACATTTGATTACAATTTATTACAGCAATTGACAGTCAGGTGAAACTAGAACTTGGCTAATGAAGGAGGAGTTTCACACATCTCAGATGACCAATCAAACAGTATGTTTAGTTACCTGACAAGTGCTGCCCATTACTGTGAATGCTGCCTAACATGTATGTAAAGAGCTTGACCAGCACTATTTCTGAACATGGAGGCACCTGGCCAAGTAAATGAACTAGGGCAGCTGCCTGCTCAAGGAAGAGGAGGAAGAGGAGGCGTAAGGGTGCGTGGTCATGGAATAGGTGGTGCATGAAGACACTGTGCTGTCCCGGAAGAAATTCAGGCCACAGTTATAGACCATGTCATAAACCATGGCCTCACAATGGCGGAGGCAGGTCGCCGAGTGCAACCTAAATGCCTCGCTCTACAGTCTCCTCTATCCAAAACTTTAGCAGGGAAAGTTATAGCACTCTAGTTTTTTGTTTGTGTGTTTATATTACAGTTTATTATGCTGTATACAATTTCTTTTTCCTCTTATATATGGAAGTTACATCGTGTGTGATTGATCATTACAATAAAAATAGGAGTTACCATTTCCTTGGCAGTATGAGTGCAATGTGTGACATCAAACCTTGGAGGCTACTCTTACCCTAAAATCCTATTTCTCTTTCTTTTCTTTTTTTTTTGTTTTATACACAATTATATTCTGTTAGCTAGACAAAAACAGTATAGTAACCATTGTCAATGAAGGACTGGGCTAAGACTGTAAGGTGGACATGAGTGATATTTTAGTGGTCCTTTGCCATAGTGACAAAACATCTACACATTTTGACTTGCAGTGCTTACACAATGCCAAAAGGATTAAGCATTTTGGGGGCACTGACTGTTTAAATGAGAAGGAAATTTAGTTTTGACACATGAGTGATCTGTTTTGGGAAAGGTATGAGCTGTTGCAGGTGAACCATGGTGTTGTGCCGAACCATCCACTTTATTTTGGCAAAAACACCAAGAGTGTTGAGAATGTCCGGTCTGTTTCAAAAAATGAGCCAAAGCAATTGAGAAGGATATTTGCCATTTTTGTGGCACTGACTTTTTATATGGGAAAGGAATTTAGTTTCAATGCATGAGTGAACTGTTTTTGGAGAGATATGAACTTTTGCAAGTGAGCTATAGTGTTGAGCTGAACTGTAACACTGTTTTGCCAAATGATCTTAGAATTTTGAGAATGTAATTTCTGTTTCAAGAAATGAGCCAAAACAATAGAGAAAAACTGTAATATGCATGATGTACACTTTAAAAAAAATCCGTAATTTTACGGTTTATTTCCGGCAGCTTGGGTTTTACTTTTAATAATTCCAACTTTGAATGTTAGAATGTTCTAAATGAATAGGGCATAGGGGGGATAATAGAACACAGCCAGGAACTATGTTTCTAACTACAGCTCTAGAGGTGTCGTTTCAAGTGCTCGACTTTGCGAATGTTCGTTGGAGCGATGGATTTGGGAAACGGCAAATCAACAAGCTATCGGAACTTGCAACCTTAGTTAACTAATGATGGTTTTGGGAAACGCACCCCTGTCTGTTCCTCTTGCATTTGTGTGTGTGTATGTATGTGTGTGGGTGTGTTTGTTTGGGTATCTCTTCACCGCGTGGCTGTCTGTGTTTACATGTCGTCAGCTGGACGGTCATGTGCACTGCCGTTGCTCAGCACCGCTCAGCTGTTAATCAGCACATCAAGCCTGATCTCACGAGGAAACGTAAGTATTTTACGTTTTGTCAGTTTAGTGGCTAATTCGTACGAATTCGTACGAGTTCAGTCGTACGAAAATGTACGATTTTAAAAAGGAGGCGTGGCACCCAACCCCACCCCTAACCCCAACCGTCATTGGGTGATGGGCAAATCGTACTAATTTGTACGAATTAAATCGTACGAATTCATACGAATTAGCCACTAATCAAAAAGTTATGAATTGCCGTGAGATTGCGTTGGCACATCACAGGTGCAGCGCATTACTGCACCTATATCTGTTCAGCGTTCGTATTTCATGTTGTCAGTTTGTTCATGTCTGGATAGATCCTGCTAGGCTCTCCTCGTTGATATCGTTGGTGGTGAGTGGCTGTAGAGGTTTTTGCTTTTAGACTTATCTGCACTTCTTATGCCTCACTGATGAACATTGTTACCGCTGTTTAGCGTTGTTGATATCCATGAGAGATTCACCATTGATCTGCCTCACTGATGAACATTGTTACTGCTGTTTAGCGTTGTTTATACCTTTGAGAGATTAACCATTGAGTTACTTAGACCTCGCTGATTTAGCGAACTCTATACCAACTGTTTACTCTGTGATCCCTGTTTAAATAAACAGCTTTGTATTCGCGGACAATTGGGTATTTTTCGTACCCGTGACATCATCAACATGGCGAGTGCCCGATACCAACCGTTAAGTGGAAAGGCTTCGGTTAAGATGTTTTAATGACATGTATAATTGATTACTTAACATTTAACCTACTGGAAATTTTTGAACATTATTAAAGGTACATCCTGAGTGCCTGGTATTTGTTGGTTTGCACCGAGTCACAGTTCTAACATTGATTTTTAAATATATTTATTTTATTTTCAAGATCTGAGGTAAACTATCTGCTGCTGCTTTCAGTATGGCAATAAAAGTCATGTAAAATGGTATTCAAACTCAAATTGGTAGCAATAAAGCACATAATCAGTACCTGAGGTGATCAATTTCATAGTTGTTTATGCTGTTGTTCAGCTGTGAGAAATAGAAACTGTTTATAAAATAGAAATACTTACTCCCAAAGCCGTTTATATCCAAGTTGATATTCAGCTGCACCTTGTTGGTGTTTCGTAACATCTCATTTTTTACGAGGCGGGTTGTTAGCCCAACGCTCAACCCCCAATCTGGAGGACCAGGACATACAATAAAGCAGGCTACATAATTTTAGGACGTAGTTTAATTGTGCGAATTGGGACGCAGCAGAGGTCCCTGTATTTCATCGAGTCTTGTTCTTCCCAGAGGAGTGTGTTCATTCCGTGCTCTTCTTCATGATGTTCAGAGCTCAGTTTAATTGCTCCTTGGCTCCAGGAGAAACTGGAGAGCACAGGTTTGAGCTGAGCGGAAATAAATGCAGGAGTTGTATGGATGAGAGTAGAATGAACTTCTCTACATTGGGATGAAGCTTATATAGTGTTATTCTGTTGATTAAAAAAAAAAAAATATGGGAGATCTTAAACGCACTCTTTTTTTTGTGTGTGTGTGTAAAATACATCCATATATCAATTCTCCAAACCACTTGCCCTCTGAAGGGTTGCAGGCTATAGTGTAAAGTCTTATGTAAGATATTGATTTTTTTTTTTCTTCAAGAGCTTAAAGTTCAAGCTGGTGTAACTTGTTTTAAACGTCTTCACAGTTTTATCGGGCAAAGATTTACTGCTGCTTCTCTAATACGTAAATATAATTTTGGTTTTATTATTTGAACTACTGTTGATATATCTTTCAAATTTGAAATCCAATACTGTCATCTAGAGACAATACTGTATATATGTGACAAAAAGCCCTCTATGTAACATTCATAATATTTGAACAACACAACACAATACTAATGTTTTAACCTCAAAAAGGGTTTAAGAAAGCCAAATTTGGTGCAATAAACTTGATTTAATTGCAAAATGATATTCTGACCAATCATTTTCTTTAAAAAAAATAAATAATTTAAATAAAAAATATAAAAAGAAAGAAAAAAATATATATATATAATAATAAAATACATATAATTATAATTAATTGTTTTTTAAACTAAAAATATATATGCGAAGGATGGCATTATATATATATATATGTATGTGTGTGTGTAAAACCCAAAAAGTTAAGGTAACTCAAACGATTTGAGAAAACCGATTGCAACAAACCATTTAACTTCAAAAACTAATCCAAATGAGTACTGTGAACTTAATCCATTTAAGTAAAAGCAATTTGAGCACAGTAAAACCCAATAAATGAAGAGAACTCAAACCAACTGAGTACTGTAAAACCCAATAAATGAAGAGAACTCAAACCAACTGAGTACTGTAAAACCCAATCAATGAAGAGAACTCAAACCAACTGAGTACTGTAAAACCCAATCAATGAAGAGAACTCAAACCAACTGAGTACTGTAAAACCCAATCAATGAAGAGAACTCAAACCAACTGAGTACTGTAAAACCCAATCAATGAAGAGAACTCAAACCAACTGAGTACTGTAAAACCCAATAAGTTAAGGCAACTCAAACCGTTTGAGAAAACCGATTGCTACAAACCATTTGAGTTTAAAAAAAAAACTAATCTATATAAGTACTGTGAATTTGCTCCATTTATGCCGACATAATGAGGTATTTAACTCATTACAGTAAATTTTGAGTTAACTACACTCATTTCATTTGATAAAATTGGGTTTTACAGTGTATGTGTATATATATATATAATAATAATTTCATTAGAGTTAAAAAAAAAAAATAATAATAATAATAACACCAATAATAATATTTACATTTACCTGAAACCCATCCCTAATAAATCCAGTACATGGACATTTCTGAAAAAAGTATTTTCATGAGTATATATGGTCATGTAGAATTAATTTAAATAATGATGTGATAATACAAAGTTTAATCTTATAAAGCATGCCAAAGAAACAAACCCAAAATTCACAATACATTTTCTTCCTTTTCATATATATATATATATATATATATATATATATATATATATATATATATATATATATATATATATATATATATATATATATATATATATATATATATATATATATATATATATGGGGCAACCCAGTGGCGCAGTAGGTAGTGCTGTTGCCTCACAGCAAGAACGTCGCTGGGTCGCAGGTTCGAACCTCGGCTGGGCTGTGTGGAGTTTGCATGTTCTCCCTGGGTTCGCGTGGGTTTCCTCCGGGTGCTCCGGTTTCCCCCACAGTCCAAAGACATGCGATACAGGTGAATTGGGTAGGCTAAATTGTCCATAGTGTATGAGTGTGAATGTGTGTGTGGAAGTTCCCAGAGATGGGTTGCGGCTGGAAGGGCATCCGCTGCGTAAAATCGTGCTGGATAAGTTGGTGGTTCATTCCGCTGTGGCGACCCCGCAAGGGACAAAGCCGACAAGAAAATGAATGAATGAATATATATATATATATATATATATATATATATATATATATATATATATATATATAAATATATATATATATAAATCTCATTGAAATATGAACAAGTTTCAGACATGTTTTGTTGGATTCCTGGAAAACCTTGAGCTTCAGTCAAAACTCCCCAAGCACTTCCTGTCATGCATTATAAATATGCTGCTAAAAAACAAATAGTGAACTGATTATGAAGTCACACAAACCAGAACCGACTCTTGATGAACCCCTGAGCTGAATCATTAAAGTCGGTCACTCTGTGGAGGTTTCTCTCAAGAACACCAGCGTATTTAGCTGCCCTCTGCTCATCTTCACAGTTTATTATCTCATGCTCTCCATCCGCGTGCTAGGAAATGGCATTGAATATCATGGTCTGTAGCACCAGGGATTTAATAGTTTAATTAAACTCTGAATCGAATCGGCTGTTTACTTCAGGTCCTTTTGAAGGTTAGACGGACAATTAGTTGGAAGTATGTCGGCGTGTTCTTCTAAATTACTTTTATTGGACTTAATTAGAACAGTAAATAATTCAGGCGCTTGGACATAACAGATATGAGGATTGCATGATGATTCTTCATTATAGTAGACTGGAACATGAATTGAATTTGTTAGATATGTTCTTAAATAAAGTTATAATTAAAAATAAGCAAGTGTTGTCGGTGCCAATGGTGTAGTGGAAAGTGCATCAACACATGCACTCCGGTGCTCATTACAACCTAAATTCGATTCCTGCCTTGAAGTCCTATGCCGATCCTTCCCCACTCTCTGCTCCCCACACTATCCTGTCAATTCTCTCTACTGTCCTATCCAATAAAAATGAAAACCCTGAAAAAAAAAAAGAGTAAGCGCTGCCTTGTGGTACCATCACAGAGAGGCTATAAGTCACTTTCCAGAACCTTTTCATTCACTGTTCCTCGGTGGTGGAATGATCTTTCCATTCCCACACTGATTACTGATTTATTTGTATCATTTAAACCAGTGGTCCCCAACCCCGTGCTGCAGACCGGTACCGGTCCGTGGATCAATTTGTACCGGGCTCATCATTCAAATCATTAATTATTCCATTTTATTTATTATCTGAGTCTGAATGATCTTTTATTTTGAAAAAAAAATATTCTATTTTGAAAAATGACCGTAAAAAAAAAAAAAAGCGATTCTCTCGCTTACATCTCGGTCAATTGAGCATGAAAATTTAACCCACAAGCTAGCAAAATGAGTAAGAAACAGACGTCTTTGGAAAGTTGCTTTGCTAAGGGGAAAAGGCCCAGCGAAGGACACACAAATTGCCAAGGAATGGATCCGCAACCCATTTGCCAACAAATCAGGTGAATCCAGCAACTCCCAACTCCTGGAGATCGCAAATGATGGCGACCTCAGGGGCCGTTCACATATCACATGTTTTCTGTGCATTATTTCAAATGGAGGCATGCGGTTTGCATGCGCATATCTCGCGCCTTTCAGAATGCGGCGAGCGCACTGCGAGTCACGCGACAAGAACTGAGCAATCAGCTTCATTATAGCTTTGTATGGAATATACCAACGCAATCTCACGGCAATTCGTAACTTTTTGATTAGTGGCTAATTCGTATGAATTCGTACGATCTAATTCGTACAAATTAGTACGATTTGCTCATCACCCAATGACGGTTGGGGTTAGGGGTGGGGTTAGGTGCCACGCCTCCTTTTTAAAATCGTACAGTTTTGTACGACTGAATTCGTACAAATTAGCCACTAAACTGACAAAACGTAAAATACTTGCATTTCCTCGTGAGATCAGGCTGGATTATACACATTCCGGTAGACTAATTAACCCAGACAAAAACAGAACACCCAAACACTGCAGTGCTTTTTAATTGTCTCCATAAATAAAACTAGTATCAGAGTTGCTGCAATGTTTTGTCAGCTTGTCATTCTCTGAGAATATGGTTGATGATAGCCTAACTTAATCATTTTTTCAAATTCAAGTGTATTGAACATAAAACAATAAAGTTTTCCCTCCAAAATAAAATGTAACACTTGTGTCGTTTCAGCTCATTTTTAAATAAGTGAAGTTTATTTATAAGCTAATTTCGAGAGGATCACGTGCTTATGATTGCTTGCAGCCGGTCCCGCATTATCCAATTTATGATTCATCAATCAGACGATTCCTAAGCCACTATAAATACCCTAAGTTCCATATGACAGCCATCTTCATTTTGAAGAATCCCCTTTTCCACCCCTACTCCTCCTCCTTTCCTGGCCCGTTAATTAGCACTGTTGCCTCACAGCAAGAACATCACTGGTTCTAGTCCTTACCAAGCCAGCCAACATTTCTGTTTTATTATCTGAGTCTGAACGATCTTTTATTTTGAAAAAAAAAAATTCTATTTTGAAAAATGACCGTAAAAAAAAAAGCGATTCTCTCGCTTACATCTTGGTCAATTGAGCATCAAAATTTAACCCACAAGCTAGCAAAATGAGTAAGAAACAGACGTCTTTGGAAAGTTGCTTTGCTAAGGGGAAAAGGCCCAGCGAAGGACACACAAACTGCCAAGGAATGGATCCGCAACCCATTTGCCAACAAATCAGGTGAATCCAGCAACTCCCAACTCCTGGAGATCGCAAATGATGGCGACCTCAGGGGCCGTTCACATATCACATGTTTTCTGTGCATTATTTCAAATGGAGGCATGCGGTTTGCATGCGCATATCTCGCGCCTTTCAGAATGCCGCGAGCGCACTGCGAGTCACGCGACAAGAACTGAGCAATCAGCTTCATTATAGCGTTGTATGGAATATACCAACGCAATCTCACGGCAATTCGTAACTTTTGATTAGTGGCTAATTCGTATGAATTCGTACGATCTAATTCGTACAAATTAGTACGATTTGCTCATCACCCAATGACGGTTGGGGTTAGGGGTGGGGTTAGGTGCCACGGCTCCTTTTTAAAATCGTACATTTTTGTACGACTGAATTCGTACAAATTAGCCACTAAACTGACAAAACGTAAAATACTTGCGTTTCCTCGTGAGATCAGGCTGGATTATACACATTCCGGTAGACTAAATAACCCAGACAAAAACAGAACACCCAAACACTGCAGTGCTTTTTATTCATTCATTCATTTTCTTGTCGGCTTTGTCCCTTGCGGGGTCGCCACAGCGGAATGAACCGCCGCAGTGCTTTTTAATTGTCTCCATAAATAAACCTAGTATCAGAGTTGCTGCAATGTTGTGTCAGCTTGTTATTCTCTGAGAATATGGTTGACGATAGCCTAACTTAATCATTTTTTCAAATTCAAGTGTATTGAACATAAAACAATAAAGTTTTCCCTCCAAAATAAAATGTAACACTTGTGTCGTTTCAGCTCATTTTTAAATAAGTGAAGTTTATTTATACGCTAATTTCGAGAGGATCACGTGCTTATGATTGCTTGCAGCCGGTCCCGCATTATCCAATTTATGATTCATCAATCAGACGATTCCTAAGCCACTATAAATACCCTTAGTTCCATATGACAGCCATCTTCATTTTGAAGAATCCCCTTTTCCACCCCTACTCCTCCTCCTTTCCTGGCCCGTTAATTAGCACTGTTGCCTCACAGCAAGAACATCACTGGTTCTAGTCCTTACCAAGCCAGCCAACATTTCTGTTTTATTATCTGAGTCTGAACGATCTTTTATTTTGAAAAAAAAAATTCTATTTTGAAAAATGACCGTAAAAAAAAAAAGCGATTCTCTCGCTTACATCTTGGTCAATTGAGCATCAAAATTTAACCCACAAGCTAGCAAAATGAGTAAGAAACAGACGTCTTTGGAAAGTTGCTTAGCTAAGGGGAAAAGGCCCAGCGAAGGACCCACGAACTGCCAAAGAATGGATCCGCAACCCATTTGCCAACAAATCAGGTGAATCCAGCAACTCCCAACTCCTGGAGATCGCAAATGATGGCGACCTCAGGGGCCGTTCACATATCACATGTTTTCTGTGCATTATTTCAAATGGAGGCATGCGGTTTGCATGCGCATATCTCGCGCCTTTCAGAATGCCGCGAGCGCACTGCGAGTCACGCGACAAGAACTGAGCAATCAGCTTCATTATAGCTTTGTATGGAATATACCAACACAATCTCACGGCAATTCGTAACTTTTTGATTAGTGGTTAATTCGTATGAATTCGTATGATCTAATTCGTACAAATTAGTACGATTTGCTCATCACCCAATGACGGTTGGGGGGGTTAGGTGGGCTTAGGTGCCACGCCTCCTTTTTAAAATCGTACATTTTTGTACGACTGAATTCGTACAAATTAGCCACTAAACTGACAAAACGTAAAATACTTGCATTTCCTCGTGAGATCAGGCTGGATTATACACATTCCGGTAGACTAAATAACCCAGACAAAAACAGAACACCCAAACACTGCAGTGCTTTTTAATTGTCTCCATAAATAAAACTAGTATCAGAGTTGCTGCAATGTTTTGTCAGCTTGTCATTCTCTGAGAATATCGTTGATGATAGCCTAACTTAATCATTTTTTTCAAATTCAAGTGTATTGAACATAAAACAATAAAGTTTTCCCTCCAAAATAAAATGTAACACTTGTGTCGTTTCAGCTCATTTTTAAATAAGTGAAGTTTATTTATAAGCTAATTTCGAGAGGATCACGTGCTTATGATTGCTTGCAGCCGGTCCCGCATTATTCAATTTATGATTCATCAATCAGACGATTCCTAAGCCACTATAAATACCCTAAGTTGCATATAACAGCCATCTTCGTTTTGAATAATCCCCTCTTCCACCCCTACTCCTCCTCCTTTCCTAGATGGGTGGCACAGTGGCCCGTTTATTAGCACTGTTGCCTTACAGCAAGAACATCACTGGTTCTAGTACTTACCATGCCAGCCAACATTTCTGTGCGGAGTTTACACGTTCTCCTCGTGCTCACATGGGTTTGCCCCGGGTTCCCCAGTTTCCTCCCACCATCCAAAAACATGCAACTTAAGTTAATTGACTAATCCAAATCGGCAGCATAGACATGCTCCTAGTAAGTAGTTATCTCTTAATAGCCATAACTAACTGTTCATTAGCTACTACAGCAGGGGAGTTCTCGAGATCTACATGAGCTCAAACTCCCCTCTTGCCTTGCAAACGGGAGGGAGCCCCGGGCTCAAGGATCTTATGAGCTCAGGGCTCTCTCCTGGGACAGCATGCCAAACAAGCTTTATAATCAATCATCAGCTAAGTGTGAACTCTTGAAATAGTTTAAACAAGCAGCAAAATCTTTTTTGTAGTATATTAACCAGTGCTGATGTAACGTATATTGCTTTCCCGCCATTACTGGCAAGACTCAACAAGAAATTTCCCGGCAGCATTAGTCTGACTCTGAATGTGTGACAGACATCTCTGTATGAGTGCAGCATACAAGATAAAGGTTTATTGGAAGACACGAGCGTTCACATCGGTATCATTGACTGTTGGAAGCTTCAGATGTCCTCCGCCTTCAGCTCCTCACACTCTCATTTATTTATGTATCCATCCATTTCACTCCTGTGGAGATGCGAGAAGCCCATGTCACCTACAGAGAGCTGAAATAAACAACCTGCTATACCTTATGGAGTCAGATCAGTCTCAAAAATAATATAATTACAAATTAAAACTCATAAATGCACCGCACAATTCACAAAGACCAAAACAGTATTCATAAATACAAAACAGTAAAAGGCGTCAATATTTGAATGAATTGGGTTCGTGTATTTATGAATTGGATTTTCGTTCATTCTTTCATTCTCCTTCGGCTTAGTCTCTATTTCAGAGGTTGCACAGCGGAATGAACCACCAACTATTCCAGCACATGTTTTACGCAGCAGATGCCCTTCCAGCTGCAACCCCGTACTGGGAAACACCCATACACACTTATTCACACATATACACTACGGCCAATTTAGCTTACCCAATTCACCTAAAGCGCATGTGTTTGGACTGTGAGGGAAACCAGATCACCGGGACAAAACCCACGCCAACACAGAGAACATGCAAACTCCATACAGAAATGCCAACTTACTCAAACCAGCGACCTTCTTGCTGTGAGGCAACAGTGCTAACCACTGAGCCACCGTGTGGCCTCAAATTGGATTTTATAAAATTGGAATTGTGCTGTCCATTTGCGAATTTAATTTTGTGAGCGTATTACTTATGAGACTGATCTGGCTCCATAATGACCTTGTTGCCATAGTTAGCTGTATGCTTATTGACTAGCGTAACCAGTTCCTTGTTTTCCCCTGCAGTTGTTCTGGGTGTTTATACACTCATGGCCTGTTTACATCTGTAATTTATGGAGTCAGATCAGTTAAAAAAATAATACATTTACAAAATTAAACTCATACATGTACAGCACAATTCACAAAACCGAAACACAATTCATGAATACAAAACACAATTTGTAAATTCACAAGTTAAAGGCATACATATTTGAATGATATTTGAATGAATTGGGATTGTGTATTTCCATCCAGTAAATGTAGCTTGTGTGGACGCTACTGCGCTACTTGACTAAAATAAAAGCTTCACTACTGAAAAGCTATTTGATTTAGAAAGTAGCGACGCTAACGCCCAATACTGGCGGCCTCCATGCAGCAACGAAGAAAAGAGTCTATAAATGTGAATTAATGACATGCTGTGCATGTGCGAATTTAATTTTGTGAACCTATTATTTTTTCTGAGACTGATCTAGCTCCATACTACCGCCCAGGAGGCACCAGACTAGGCATGGGCCGGTATAAGATTCTGATGGTATGATAAACATATCACGGTTTTGTGATTACTGCTCTAAAATATATTCTTTTTAAATGTCTGGGTAAAAAACAAAACATTTTTTCCCTTTTGAACGCAATATATTTTAGTTTAGGAAACATTTAAAGTATTTTGGAATAGTAAACATTTTAAGCTAAATCATTGAAATGAATTATTGACTTCTGCTGTCTTCATTTATTTCAAAAACAGATTTGTTTTTTACAGTTTATAATGGCATCTTTGGATATCTTTTCTGCTGGAGATACTGTTGTCTTAAAAAAAAATAAAAAATAAAAATCTTACACATACCTTAGGAACGGTATAGCAGAAAATGTTGACGGTTTTAAAACCTTGACTTTTCCAAACCTTGAAAACGGTTATGGTCCCATGCCTACACCAGACGTAAAATTGACGTTGGACTCCAATGTCAGACTAAATTTGAATTTTGTTTTTTACATGAAAATCAGATTGATGTCAGAACCCAACGTCAGTTTGAGGTCAGACTTCAACGTTAAGATGAATTTTAGTTAGTTCACGACACAACATAAAATCAACCAAAGATCAACGGCTAATGATGTTAGCTTTTGGCATTGTATGGATGTCACATTATGACATTAAAGTGATGTTGAATTTTAGTTAGGTAATTACACAACATGAAACCAACCAAAGATAAATATCTACTGATGTTAGACTTTGATGTTTTATCGATGTCATATCATTTTAGTTAGTTAATGCCACAGCCTTAACCCAACCAAATATCAACACCAGATGACTTCGGCATTAGATGTCAGCTGACATTGGTATATGCTTATTTCACGCGGCCACCATTTTAAAACACGAAAGTGAGGCTGCGGTGGGAAGAAACCGGGAAGTGTAGGGTCAGCACTGTAAACATTGCAACAACATGCTGTGGACTGCAAACCTCCAGCTGTTGTTGTGATTTCAAAATGCAGAAATGGTGTAAACATCACTTTGATATCGTTCAGTTCAGTTTAATTTAAACAATTAAAAGCATATTAGGCATCAAACAACATCACAATCTCTGTAAGAGTAATACGCTTAAGTGTCCTCCTAGACTTCAGTTCATGGCACCAGGTAAACCCCGTGGGGGCTTCCCTGCTTCAGCCTATGCAATCCGGTGAGCGATTAAAACGATACAGTCCTCTGTAGCACACCCTCGGGTTGTCTGTAACAGTGTTATCCCTGTACTGAAGTTTTAAAAATGTCAATTTCCGCTAACATTTAAGCGCCGCTGAGCGCGTTCTTAAACAGATTTGCCGTAGTATTCACCAGTGCTCAACAGAAATGACAGGCCGTGACGGTCATCAGTTCACCGCTCTTCACAGGTTGCAAACACAGATACACGAACACTGGATCATTTTAAATCCGCAAAGATCGGTTATAGCTGGTCGACCAGCCTGCTTTTAGAGGGGTTTTGGCCATTTCCAGGCTGGTTTCCAGCCATTTCCAGCCTTGTCTTATCTGGGCAGGCTGGGAGTTGACCAGCTAAAACCAGCTTGACCAGCCAAAACCAGCTATGTCCAGCTTAAACCAGGCTGGTCAAGCTGGTTTTAGCTGGTTTAAGCTGGTCATTTTCCAGCCTGACCAGCTAAAACCAGGCTGGAAATGGCCAAAACCCCTCTAAAACCAGGCTGGTTGACCAGCTAAAACCAGCCAACCAGCTTAGGCTGGTTTAAGCTGTTTTTTTCAGCAGGGATATCCCTTAACTTAGCTGAAAATTAGCTCCGATATCCCTTTTTATTTTCACTATTCATTCAGAATGGACCTTCGGGTCGCTCGGAAAGTGGTGAAAGTATAAATTTGTGTCGCTTTCTTTTCGCTGATAAGATATACAGCCAGGTACACAACATTCCTGTGTGACTCAAGCGATACTTCCAGGTTTCTTCCCACCGCAGCCTCGATTTCGCTGTTTAAAATGGCGGCCGCGTGAAATCAGTCTATTAGACAGCCAATTGACATTAAATATGTGTCACCTGACGTTGCAACTAAAATAGATCAATTAAAGATCATATGATGTCGTGTGCCTGCTGCGCAGCGTCACACACACAGAGAGACAAAAAAAACAGCAATAAAAAACAGCAAGGGTGCAAAGAACGAGGCGGTAGACCATTGTCTCTCAAATCTCCAAGGGTTCGACACTTATGAAAACTGACAAAAGCATCTGTGATTTAAACGCCAATCTATTTTTCTGACAAATGCTCAACGCTTTAAAAAAAAAGAGAAAAGTTTTCTTTCTTTCACAGAGCTTCAGCGTCTTTCTGTATGAACACGTCTCCCTTGGGTTGCTACATAATTGGAGCTAATGAAAGATTCATATGGCGAACTTCATTTGGTGTTTTAGAAATAACAGCGAAGCGGCGTTTAAAGGAAAAGCACAGCTGGTTCCTTCATTGTCATTCAGTTCGGTAGATATTGCACAAAGTCTAAAACGAGCAACGATTATCATCTGAAAAATCAACACATGTTGGGTTTCTAAATAATGAGTCCTGCAAAACAACACCTTGCTCATTATGGATTGAGCAAAGTAAGATGTTAGCGGTATTATTGATCCAAAGGAGACTGTAATTCCAGGAAGAGATGACTTATTATTTTACTTTAATGACGAAAAGCTGTTTCATTGATTGAAGACTGAACAATGAGTTCTGCATAAATCACTATATTTAAAAGCTCTAAGAGGAATTTCACGATCACATATGCCAAAATATTAGCACTTGACCAAATAAAACTGGCACTGTGACCTTATAGCTTTGATTTTGGATGTGGGATTGTATATACAGTATATAAAAAGCTGTACATAATGAATACGAGCTCTAAATCCTATATTTAGAGGCACAGTGGTTAACATTCGCAGCAAGAATGTCAGTTGGCATTTCTGTGTGGAGTTTGCAACTCCTCCCCGTGTTGGCGTGGGTTTTCTCTGGGTGCTCCGGTTTCCCACACAGTCCAAAGACATGTGGTAGGTGAATTGAACTAACTAAATTGGCCATAGGTTATGAGTGAGTGTGAATGACTGTGTATGGGTGTTTCCCAGTACTGGGTTGCGGCTTGAAGGACATATGCTGTATAAAACATATGCTGGAATAGTTGGCGGTTCGTTCCGCTGTGGTGACCCCTGATAAATAAAGGGACTAAGCCGAAAGAAAATGAATGAATATATACACCCCAGTTTTACACACTCTTGGCTGAGTCTTGTTTCTATTTAAGAGCATCAAGTAAGTGTTATCCTTGTCTTGCCTTCCTGTGCTTTTGACCTTTGCTTTGTTTTACTGTTTATGTTGTTTTGCCGCCCGACCTGACCACTTGCCTGCTTTTGACTATGCACTTGAATGTCCTGTATGCTCCTGTTTGCCCCTGTTTTGACCTGACATTTCTATGTAATAAACTGCATGTGGATCCTCACCTCTGTTGTCCCAGACCCTTACGTGACAGAACTATACCTTTAAAATACAAACAGAAAATATGAGAAACATGTACACAACATTCAGAACCAAACTGTTCACCGTTAGATCAAGCAGGATTATTTTGTCAGTGTATTGTTTTTGAGACTGATCTGGCTCCATAGTTTGAGCACATGAAGAAGCAATCTGATCAGATGTGTTTACAATTACGACTGTGTGATAAAAAGTAGACCATCTTAAAACCTTTTAGAGTCTTAAATACCTGTATTTAGCTAAACGAAACAAATAAATAAAGAACAAAAACACATCTTCATAACCGATGTAAACAGGCCATGAGTGTATAAATCCACAGAACAACTGAAGGAGAAAACAAGGAACCGGTCACACTAATCAATAAGCATACAGGTAACTATGGCAACTAGGTAATGGGTAAGGAAACAACACAGAAGAGACGTGACAGATGCTCTAAAACCTGTGATTTGTATAGCATCCAAACAAGGAGATAATCTCGACTTTTCCCTCGTCCTCAAAAAAATAAACAAATAAATAAATTCAGGATGAATCATTGAAGATCCAGACACATTTCTGAGAGATTTAGATTATTATTTGTTGTATCAAATAGAAACGCAAAAGACTAAAAAGGCACACAGTAACAAAAATGGTGTCTTCTCACAATATTTCACACACGTGTCCTGGCTTCTACAAAAATGGCTGAAAACAAGTGCCTTGTTGATGCCAGAGGTCAGAGGACTGATTCGAGCGGATAGAAAGGCAACAGTAACTCAAATAACCACTCGTTACAACCGAGGTCTGCAGAAGAGCATCTCTGAACGTACAACACGTCCGGATGGGCTACAGCAACAGAAGAAACTGAGGCTGGAATTCACACAGACTCACCAAAATTGGACAATAGATGATTGGAAAAACGTTGCCTGGTCTGATGAGTCTCAATCTGCTGAGATATTCAGATGGTAGGGTCAGAACTTCCTGACAACAACATGAAAGCATGGATCCATCTTGCCTGGTATCAGCGGTTCAGGCTGGTGGTGGTGGTGTAATGGTGAGGGAGATATTGTCTTTGCACACTTTGGGCTCATTAGTACCAACTGAGCATCGTGTCAACGCCACAGCCTACCTGAGTATTGTTGCTGACCATGTCCATCCCTTTATGACCACAGTGTACTCATCTTCTGATGGCTACTTCCAGCAGGATAACACACCATGTCATAAAGCGTGAATCATCTCAGACTGGTTTCTTGAACATGACAATGAGTTCACTTTACTCAAATGGCCTCCACTGTCACCAGAGCTCAATCCAATAGAGCACCTTTGGGATGTGATGGAACAGAAGATTCTCACCATAGATGTGCATCCGACAAATCTGCAGCAACTGTGTGATGCTATCATGTCAATATGGACAAAATCTCAGGAATATTTCCAGTACCTTGTTGAATCTCTGCCATGAAAGATTAAGGCAGTTCTGAAGGCAAAAGGGGTCCAACCTGGCACTAGTAAGGTGTGCCTAATAAAGTGGCCGGTGAGTGTATGCTGTTTAATACTCATGATTTAATACTCATGATATATATTTTAAAACAAAACATTTTCCTTTACTTGTAAATATGTGATTTTAATGTATGCTGGATTTATTATTATTTATTTTATTAGTTTGTAAATTTCACATGGTCTTTATGGTCCATAATTTTTATGTTCCTTTTATATCATTTTTGTATATTGTCTGTGTTTTTATACAGTATAACGTGTATAAAAGTGTATTTTATATTCACAGGAATCAAAAATTTGAAAATGTGTCGCATATTTGTATGTTTTAATTGATGTATTCATGTGCCCTCTCTTTTACATGTATATTTATTTATTTATTTATTTATTTATTTATTTATTCATTCATTCATTCATTCATTTTCTTTTCGGCTTAGTCCCTTTATTTATCTGGGGTCTCCACAGCGGAATGAACGGCCAACTTATCCAGCACATGTTTTACACAGCGGATGCCCTTCCAGCTGCAACCCATCTCTGGGAAACATCCATAATTTACACTCGTACACCACGAACAATTTAGCCTACCCAATTCACCTGTACCTCATGTCTTTACACTGTGGGGGAAACCGGAGCACCCGGAGGAAACCCACGCGAAGGCAGGGAGAACATGCAAACTCCACACAGAAACGCCAACTGACCCAGCCAGCGCTCGAAGCAGCAACCTTCTTGCTGTGAGGCGACAGCACTACCTATTGCGCCACTGCGTCACCCTATTTTATTTTCTTTCTTTCTTTCTCTTTCTTTCTTTCTTTCTTTCTTCTTCTCTTTATTTTTATTTTATTTTTTTATTTATCTCTGTTTTCTCTGTTTCTTTTCCTCTTCTTTTATTTCTTCTCATGTATTTATTTACTTATTTATTTCCTTTTTCTGCCCATTTATTTATTTATTTATTTATTCATTCATTTTCCTCTTCTTTTCTTTCTTCTCTTGTTCTATTTATTTATTTATTTTCCTCTTACTTTATTTCTTTTCTTGTTTTATTTATTTATTGTTTATTTATTTTCATCTTCTTTTCTTTCTTTGTCTGTATTTTTCTTTCTTTTCTGTTTTCTTTCTTCTATTTATTTATTTTATTTTTCTTCTAATTTATTTATTTATTCATTCATTTTCCTGTTCTATTTTTTTATTAATTTATTTTAATAGTTTAATTTATCTTCTCTTCTTCTCATTTATTTATTTATTTATTATTTTTTAATTAATTTAATAAACAACTAAAGAGAAGAAAGAAAATAAGAGTAAAATAAATTAATTTAAAAATAATAAATAAATAAATGAGTTGAAAAGAAGAGAAAATAAATAGAGAAGAAAGAAAAGAGAAAAATAAATTAATAAAAAAATAAGAGATGAAGAGAAAATAAATAAATAAATTAAGAGAAGAAAGAAAAGAAGAGGAAAATTAATTAATAAATAAAAAATAAATAAATTCTTCTCTTTATTTGTTTATTTATTTTCTCTTATTTTCTCTTCATCTCTTATTTATTTTTATTTATTTATTTATTTTATTTTATAATTTGTTTATTTATTTTCCTCTTCTTTCTTCTCTTTTTATTTATTTATTTATTTTCACATTTCTTTTTTTATCTTCTTTTCTTATTTATTTATTTATTTATTATTTATTTTCCACTTTTTTCTTTCTTCTCTTGTTTAATTTATTTGTTTATTCATTCATTCATTTATTCCCTCTGCTTTTCTTTCTTTCTTTCTTGCTTTATCTATTTGTATATCTATTGGTTTATTCATTCATTCATTGTCTTCGTTTTCTTTCTTCTCTTGTTTAATCCTTGTTTAAGCATTTGACATACTTGTACTGTTCATGCTTGTTCTTGTTAATTATACATAAATAAATATAATAAAAAAGCATTTTTTATGCTTATAAAAGGTTAATGAGTGTGATGTAAGTAGACCTTCCCCCCTGATGAACAATTAAAACACAGATTGGCCTTGTTTTTTCAATAGTAAAGGCCCTTCAGGAGGAATGAACTGTCATTATGGGCAAAATGGCATTTGGGAAATCAATGCAAAAGCCTTTTAGTGAAGCGCTTAAGATTTCTGTCCCTGTTTAGAAAAGCTGCCTTTATGTGTCTGGCAGCGGAGGATCGATCTGAAATAACAATAGCCACGGAGGTCATAAACACAGAAAATGGCCCTTTTCTGAACACCACGCTGCTAAAGTGATCATTATTTCTGCTGGATATATACATGCACACTGTGCTGAACATACTGTACTCATATGTGACCTTCTGTACTGCACAATTGTGAAGGTGGAATACATTGCAAAGCATTTCCAGTTTTATATGTAATGGCCATCTTGTTGGACTGTTCATTTTTTAAAGTGCAACTGAATGAGATGCGATTTTTGATGATTAGATCTTTTAGAAACATGTTGAATTAGTGAAATAAATAAATTAATGGTGTAATAAAAAATATTTAAAAAAAAAAACTAATTAAATAAATAAATAAATGTACAATAAAAAATATGAATTTAATAATTTATTTGAATAATTAAGAAAATAAATTAATTCATTAAAAATATATAATAAAATGTATAATAAAATATACATTTATTATATTTATTATGAAAAGTACAAATGTAATGTATTATAAATTATATTTCTAGTAAATAAAACAAATAAATAAATAATAAATGGTATAGTATAAATATTTATAATAAATACTAAAAATAATAAATAATAAAAACAAATCGAAATAAAAAACAAATAAAATAAATAAATGCATAATAAAAAATATTGAATTAAATGAAATAATTAACTAAATACTGTAAATAAACAGATGTATAATAAAACATAATTAATTATTTATTTAAATAAAAAATATGCTAAAAATCTAAAAAGATTTGTAATGCGTGTGTCACCATCTGAGAATTTCTGCCATTTTGGCTCTAAATGACAATAAACAGTGTCTCATTTGTCATTGTCAGAGCGTGTGCAGCGCTGCGATTGCTAAAAATATCATCCATGAAAACGTGTTGAATCTCACATCACGATGTGAACTGTGCAACAGATTGACAGCCAACAAAAACGATTAGTGTCGAACAGGAGTATAAATAAGCAGGATCAAAGCAGCATTAAACATATAAAAAAATAAAACTAATGTAATAAAAATAAATAATAAAATATTTACATTTAAAATTTGAAATAAATTAAGAAAAAAACAACTTTTTTATGATAATTCTTATTTATTTAATTTACACAAAAATTCTAATAAATAAAACGGTAACTAGGGGGCATCTCAGTGGCGCAGTGGGTAGCACAATCGCCTCAGCAAGAAGGTCGCTGGTTCGAGCCTCGCCTAGGTCGAACCAGTTGGCATTTCTGTGTGGAGTTTGCATGTTCCCCCCATGTTGGCGTGGGTTACCTCCGGTTTCTCCCACAGTCCAAAGACATGCTCTATAGGTGAATTGATTAACTAAATTGGCCGTAGTGTATTTGTGTGAATGCAAGAGTGAATAAGTGTTTCCTAGTGTTGGGTTGCAGCTGGAAGGGCATCCGCTGCATAAAACATGTGTTGGATAAGTAGGCGGTTCATTCTGCTGTGGCGACCCCTGATTAATAGGGACTAAGCCGAAAAGAAAATGAATGAATGAAAATAATAGCTAAAATAAAAAAATAAAATATAAAATGTATGATGCAATGGATTGAATGCAATTTATTATGAAAATATGTGTGGTAAATAAAACAATGCAAAAGAAAACAAAAGAAAATAAATAAAAATAACTGAAATAAGTAAATATATAAATAAAACAAGAATATAATAACATTTATAAGAAACTAAACATTTACAATTCAATTTATTTTAAAAATGCACATGTAATTTATTATAAAATATATTTGTGATAAAAAGCTAAGCAAAATAAAAAACAAAAAATTAATAAAACTAACTAAAAGAAATAAATAACTGTACAAAAATACATTTGTAATCAAATTTATTATAAAAAATATTAATTTAATTTATTATAAATATATAAATAATAAATAATAAACAAATAAAACAAACTAAAATAAATAAATAAATAAATAAAATGTACATAAATAAATACATTAAATAAATGAATGTAAATAAATAAGTAAATGTGAATAAATAAATAAATAAATAAATACATAAATAAATGTAAATAAATAAATGTGAATGAATAAATAAACAAATAAATGAATGTAAATAAATAAATAAACAAATGTGAATAAATAAATGTGAATAAATAAATAAATAAATAAATGTGAATAAATAAATGTGAATTAATAAATGTGAATAAATAAATGAATAAATAAATAAATAAATAAATAAATAAATAAATAAGTAAATAAATAAATGTGAATAAATAAATGTGAATAAATAAATAAATAAATAAATAAATGTGAATAAATAAATGTGAATAAATAAATAAATAAACAAATAAATAAATAGTTTAATAAAATAGATTTATAATAAATGCTAAAAATAATAAATAACAAAAACAAAACAAAAACTAACTAAAATAAACCATGTTTAAAATATATAATAAAATGTATAATACTTTATAATATGATTTATTATAAAAAATAAATGTCATTTATTATTAAATAAATGTAAAAAATTGAGTAAAAGAAATATTTAACTAAGAATATCTAGAATACTTGGCAAGTATATATATATATATATATATATATATATATATATATATATATATATATATATATAAAATAAATACTGTCAATCTCCACATGGTTTAATACATGACATCCAAACCAATAATAATAATAATAATTGTTTTTATTTATTTATTTAATTTTATGCAGTTTTTTTTTTTCAAACCAGCTTGTCATATTTGGCTAGATTGAAGAGCGCTACAAATGCAAAAATCAAAAACCATCTCAGGATGTCTGCCACTTTGGCTCTAAATGACAGTAAACAGTCACGCGTCTCTAAAATAAACTAAAATAGATAAACAAACAAACAAAAAAAAATAAAATAAATAAATAAAAAATTAATAATAAATAAATAAATAAAAACTGTTCCCAGAGATGGGTTGTGGCTGGAAGGGCATCCGCTGCGTAAAATCGTGCTGGATAAGTTGGCGGTTCATTCCGCTGTGGCGACCCCGCAAGGGACAAAAGCCGACAAGAAAATGAATGAATGAATAAATAAAAACTAAAATAAACAAATAAATAAATAAAATAAACTTAAATAAACAAACAAATAAATTAATTAATTAATTAACCAATTAATTAATTAATAAATGTAAATAAAACAAACTAAAACAAACAAACAAACAAAAATAAATAAATAAATAAATAAATAAAATGTATATATTGAGTAAAATAAATATTTAAATTAGAATATCTAGAATACTTGGCAAGTTTTCAAAAAAAACTAGAATATTATTGAATGATTATTTATATATACATGTGTGTGTGTGTATATATATATAAATAATTATTTAATATATTTAAAAATGTATTTATTTATTTTATGCCATTTTTATCACACCACCTTGTCATATTTGGCGAGATTAAGTGTGTGACAGTCCCCTCATTAACCCACAGCCTTTAAAAAAAAAATCTCTATTTCTAAAGCGCACTACGAATGTGAAAACTTTGACTAAACATCATGTGTCACCATCTGAGGATGTCTGCCATTTTGGCTCTAAATGACAGTAAACAGTCACGCATCTCATTTGTCATGTGTTGAATCTTTCATCATGATGTGAACTGTGAAACAGATTGACAGCGAACAAAAAGTGATTAGTGTCGAACAGGAGTGTAAATAAGCAGGATCAAAGCAGCCTTAAATGGAGTTGACGAATGGGAGACGTTCAGAAGAGTTTGGGGAGTTTCGCCGCTGCACAGATGGTTTCCACATGACAG
Organism: Danio kyathit; assembly: GCA_903798195.1. Taxonomy (NCBI): domain Eukaryota; kingdom Metazoa; phylum Chordata; class Actinopteri; order Cypriniformes; family Danionidae; genus Danio; species Danio kyathit. The sequence continues at coordinate 75,225,477 of LR812521.1, read as the reverse complement.
CCTGACACACACTAAAACATCACAGCTTTTCAGATCACAGAGAGAGAGAGAGAGAGAGAGAGAGTGATAGTTCAGCCAACAAATATCATCTCATCATTTACTCACATCTCATCTGCTTACAAAACACACATGACTTTTCTTAACATGATGGAAAGTGATGTTAATTTCTTCACCCATGCAGAAGTTCAGAATTATTCAGAAGTTGACCACTACTAGAAAAATACAATACAATAAAATAAAATTGAAATAAAACAAAATAAAATAAAATTGAATGAAATAAAATTGAAATAAAATTAAATAAAATTAAAAATAAAATTGAATAAAAGAAAATAAACTAAAATTGACTGAAATAAAATTAAAATGAAATATAATAAATTGAAATAAAATAAAATTGAATGAAATAAAATTGAAATAAAATAAAATAAAATTGAAAGAAATAAAATAGAAATAAAATTAAATAAAATAGAAATAAAATTAAATAAAATAGAAATAAAATAGAAATAAAATAAAATAAAATAGAAATAAAATAAATTGAAAGAACTAAAATAGAAATAAAATAAAATAGAAATAAAATAAAATTGAATGAAATAAAATTGAAATAAAAATTAAATAAAATAAAATTGAAAGAATTAAAATTGAAATAAAATAAAATTGCAATAAAATAAAATAAGATTATAATAAAATAAAATATAATTGAATGAAATGAAATTTAATAAAATAAAATTTAATGAAATAAATTATTTAATATTGAATGGAATAAAATATAAATAAAATTTAATGAAATAAAAGACAACAGAAATTGAAACAGAAATTGACAACACTTTAAAACGAAAAAATTTAATATTTATAAATAAAATAAGCATAACATAAAATAAAATTGAATAAAAAAATTATAAAATAAAAATAAAGTTTCAAAAAAGTTAAAAATAAATAAGAGTTTAAAGGAGAGAGATGTGGTCAAATGGAATACCTGTAGGGCGGGGCTAACAGTCAGTTAACCTGGGGTTATCAATCATTTAGAGCAGGGCTATCAGTCAATTAGGATGGTGTTATCAATCATTTAGGGCGGGGCCAGTGGCGTAGCGGACGGGCCCGCAGGGCACGCACCGCGGGGGGGCCCCGCGTGATAAGGGGCCCCGCGAGATATTTTTGTGTCAAAACCATAGACTGTAAAAGATGGTCAAAACGTCACGGATATCAGCCATTGGCGGCAAACTGCGGAGAAATGACTGGAGCTTCTTTCGCGCGCTCAGGTGTCGCGCGCATTCGCCTCTCACGTGCACTCCTCTCTTTGCCTTCACGCGGCGCTCCCTCTGTGCGCAATAGTTCCCCGCATTCAGAAGTTCACCCCCAAATTAACCGGGTAATTAAAAGATTCAACTTCTGGTCATGTTCATGTTGTGAAACAAAATGTCCACTGTTGATTATATTAGACTTTTTAAACCTTTTAATAGAGGAAGTCCTCGGCTCTGCAGAGTCTGCATATTATTAATCAGAAGCTGAGTGTGTATAGTTTTACGAAGGAAATGCAGTCTTGAATTTACAGTCGGCAAGTACCGGAGAACAGATGTAACACATTGATCAAATTTAGTTTTCAGTCACGTTAAAAGTAATATTCTACTCGTAGTTTTGCCTTCATTCATTTTAGATGTCAGGACTGACATAATACGAGTCTTCAACACATGATTTTTTTACAACACGTTTTTTTAAACTTAATAGTTTAACTAACTAATTTCTAATAACTACTTTTTTTTTTATCTTTCCCATGGTGACAGTCAGTGCAAAATATTTTACTAGTTATTTGCAAGATAGTTGTATTCAGATTAAAGTGTAATTTAAAGACTTCACTAGGTTATGTTCACTAGTCAAGTAATTAATTCAAGTAAAGTAAAATAATTAGTCAAGTTATATAATCGGTTTGTTGTGTAGACAATCAAAAATATACAGTAAATACTGACAAAAAAAGTCATTCTGGTCTAGAACCGCCATTGCTTGTAACACTCGCGCCAACTCCCCCCCCTCACCAGGGGGCCCCGTCAATAATCCCTGCAGGGGGGCCCCCGCATTTTGCGCTACGCCACCGGGCGGGGCTATCAGTCAATTAGCATGGTGTTATCAATCATTTAGGGTGGGGCTAACAGTCAGTTTGGATGGTGTTATCAATCATTTAGGGTGGGGCTAACAGTCAGTTAGGATGGTGTTATCAATCATTTAGGGCGGGGCTATCAGTCAGTTAAGGTGGGGTTATCAATCATTTAGGGCGGGGCTATCAGTCAGTTAAGGTGGGGTTATCAATCATTTAGGGCGGGGCTATCAGTCAATTAGCATGGTGTTATCAATCATTTAGGGCGGGGCTATCAGTCAGTTAAGGTGGGGTTATCAATCATTTAGGGCGGGGCTACCAGTCAATTAGCATGGTGTTATCAATCATTTAGGGTGGGGCTAACAGTCAGTTAGGATGGTGTTATCAATCATTCAGGGCGGGGCTATCAGTCAATTAGCATGGTGTTATCAATCATTTAGGGTGGGGCTATCAGTCAGTTAAGGTGGGGTTATCAATCATTTAGGGCGGGGCTATCAGTCAATTAGCATGGTGTTATCAATCATTTAGGGTGGGGCTAACAGTCAGTTAGGATGGTGTTATCAATCATTTAGGGCGGGGCTATCAGTCAATTAGCATGGTGTTATCAATCATTTAGGGTGGGGCTAACAGTCAGTTAGGATGGTGTTATCAATCATTTAGGGCGGGGCTATCAGTCAATTAGCATGGTGTTATCAATCATTTAGGGCGGGGCTATCAGTCAGTTAAGGTGGGGTTATCAATCATTTAGGGCGGGGCTATCAGTCAATTAGCATGGTGTTATCAATCATTTAGGGTGGGGCTATCAGTCAGTTAAGGTGGGGTTATCAATCATTTAGGGCGGGGCTATCAGTCAATTAGCATGGTGTTATCAATCATTTAGGGTGGGGCTAACAGTCAGTTAGGATGGCGTTATCAATTATTTAGGGCGGGGCTATCAGTCAGTTAGGATGGTGTTATCAATCATTTAGGGTGGGGCTATCAGTCAATTAGCATGGTGTTATCAATCATTTAGGGTGGGGCTAACAGTCAGTTAGGATGGTGTTATCAATCATTTAGGGTGGGGCTATCAGTCAATTAGCATGGTTTTATCAATCATTTAGGGCGGGGCTATCAGTCAGTTAAGGTGGGGTTATCAATCATTTAGGGCAGGGCTATCAGTCAATTAGCATGGTGTTATCAATTATTTAGGGTGGGGCTAACAGTCAGTTAGGATGGTGTTATCAATCATTTAGGGCGGGGCTAACAGTCAGTTAAGGTGGGGTTATCAATTATTTAGGGCAGGGGTATCAGTCAATTAGCATGGTGTTATCAATCATTTAGGGTGGGGCTAACAGTCAGTTAGGATGGTGTTATCAATCATTTAGGGTGGGGCTATCAATAATTTAGGGTGGGGCTAACAGTCAGTTAAGGTAGAGTTATCAATCATTTAATCATCTGCCGCTCACTGGATATTTTCTCTTTTTCGGACCATTCTCTGTACACCCTAGAGATGGTTGTGCGTGACAATCCCAGTAGATCAGCAGTTTCTGAAATACCGGCCCATCTGGCACCAACAACATACCACGTTACCAGTAACTTAAATCCCCTTTCTTCCCCATTCTGTTGCTCGGTTTGAACTGCAGCAGATCATGTTGACCATGTCTACATGCCTAAATGCATCGAGTTGCTGCCATGTGATTGGCTGATTAGAAATTAGCAGTTGGACAGGTGTACCTAATAAAGTGGCTGGAGAGTGTATTTCTCATGTCTGCGAGGCAAGTACTAGCACATTTGTTGACCCCAGAGTGTTCATAACAATGAAACTGTCTTAAAAGCACATCTGGACCAAACCCCTCTCCCAGAGAATAAGTCAATAGCGACTTATGATTGGCTCCTTTACTTGAAGGTGTTTATTTCCTCCACCAGAGCGACAGAGAGAGAAAGTCGCAACAACGGAAGCTCATAATGTTCATAATTATGTCATTCATGTAGAGTCAAATAGTTCCAGCAAGTGCTTTGCGGTCAATTCAAAAGATGTTAAATAATGTTAAAACAGACACTATTCTATTTTTAGAAACGTCCTACCTTTCAAAAGTGTGAAACTAGCCATCTTCGGTCAATGGAATTCCCGCAACTCTCTCTTTCTCTGGCTCTGTCCTTCGTTAGAGCAGCCATAGTTACCATTTCCCCATTCCAACCCATACTAGTGCATGTTTTGTGTATTCTATAGACTTTGAAATGACTCACTGCAGGGGATTTTACGGATTAAACATGAGTCGAGATTCACCATATGTGTCACCATACGTGCGCTCCTGCATTGATCAAAGTAAAGCCCATGCCCTACAGCTTCAGTCTCCTTTGAACAACCTGCAGTTAAAGCATCTTCAAGAGCGCGCCGCAGATAACAGATCCGAGACTCGTTTTTTTACAAATCAGCCCTTCTGGGATTTGAACCGAGGACCTTCAGATTATTAGCCCAGACCTTTCAGATCTGTTTCTCCCTTATGGTGACAGCAGTAATAACATGCCAAGCAGAGTAATGTTTGCTGGTACTTTCCGCAAACATGGTGCACTCTTATATTGCAGACACAAATCTCATATCATTGTAGTAAGATAAAAATCAAACTACAGAATCTAATATTGGCAACGTGGTGGTGCAGTAGGTAGTGCTGTCGCCTCACAGCAAGAAGGTCGCAGGTTCGAGCCTCGGCTGGGTCAGTTGGTATTTCTGTGTGGAGCTTGCATGTTCAGTTGCAGTAATGAAGGAATATAATATTAAAAGACATAATGAAACAAAACATCAGGCCTTCAGCTCTTACACTGTTGCCGAACGAGATCAAAAAGTAAAACAATTAGCAGCTGCTCTATCAGCTCAACAACAGCAGTTTTTTCGTGCTAATAAAGTGCAAGAAAATTCTGCGCTGGCTAGTTATGAGGTAGCTCAGCTAATCGCACAGCACGGGAAACTCTTATATATATATATATATATATATATATATATATATATATATATATATATATATATATATATATATAATGTGTGTGTGTGTGTATAAATATATATGTGTGTCTGTGTGATGTATGTAAAATGTGGCCCTGGACAACGTTTTTTTTTTTTGTATCTGGCCCGCGGCCCAAAAAGTTTGGACACCCCTGGCCTATGTTGAGTTAAAAGTTGTTCAAACCACTAACCTCAACTATGAGTAATAGCAGCGATGCTGACTAACACCATCAGAGAGGCTAAATCTTAAAGTCTATGTTGATTTATTACACAAACGACCAATCAGTCTCATTGTCTCCTGGGAGTGAAATATAGAGGCATCTTCTACATGTGGCAAATGAAAAACGGCCTCTAATTGATGCTCCGCTAATTATAATATATTATGCATGCAGTGTGTGCGCGACGAGACGCAGATATTCTCCATTATTTATGAGGCGGATTTCAGGATTATGGAGCTGTAATCATTAGGGCTTTATGTGTCTCTGTGTTCATCTCTATTCGCTGAACTGGCTGATTGAAGAGTCACTGGAGGCTCGCAGAGAAACACTGGTAGGTTTCAGATACTCCTGAGAGTCTTCTGTTGGAGCTAATGAAGAGTAAATGAGAGGAACCGTAACACAAAATATCGTAGTTTTTTCTTTACTGTATCCTGCGGGAAGAGGAATCCGCAAAATGTTGTAGGAATAAAAGCTTCTCGACTTATTTCGGATCGACGTGTTCAGCTCATACATAAAAAAACGTGTAGTGATTATTCACTGATGTCTTCTCAATGCCCCTTGATTGATGAACACTAACACAAATCATGCAAAAATTAGGTAATGCTTTACTTGGAAGGGGCGTTCATAAAACCGTAATGAAACCTTTATAATCATGACACGCCATGATTAAGTGAAATCTGGTCAGTTATGTCATTTTAAATGCAAAGGTGACATTGTTTAAGATGTCTTTGTCATGAAAACTACAGTGAATTTGTTTTCAAAAGCAAACTAGAGGAGAAAAGTGCATCCACAGTTGCTTCTACCATGATTTCACACTGCTGGACTCACTTTCTGGAATTAGGTCTAGTGCACTTTGTCCCAAGTCAGATGACATCCAACTGAGCTACAATGCAAATTAAGCAAGAGGTCAGCAGTCATATGATAAGGAACAGAACTTGTTGGTGGTGTTTCGCTTTACACACAAAATGCAGCCGGACATATGTCAGGACACATATTTGTGGACTGTATAAATATATGTAGCCCTTGGAACGTATCCCCTAGTGATGTGCGATACCCATACCTGTAAACATTGGGATGTAAAAATAAGTGATACTTAACCCCCCCCCCCAAAAAAAAATAATAATAATTAAATAAATAAATAAAATAAATAAATAAATAATTAAATATGTTCATTTGGAGCTGTTTCATTGTAAATAAACTTCTGAAACGGTCAGAAATACGTTTTTATTATTATTTACAAAGGATATAGTATACATTAGAAAAATCTGCAAATAAATTAGCAAACAGTTCAGCTCATTAAAACTAATAGCTATTATAAAGAAATAGAATCAAGTTATCAAATCTCATCTTTTCTTCACTCTATAATTTAAACATTCTGATTAAAGAGCAGCGAATGAATCTCTCATTTAGATTGTTTTTGGTTTGATTACATTAAATAACAGAGCTGTCACTTTAAAACTGCACAGATCTATAATGAAAGAATTGAATTGTTTTCCTAACTGTTTATGCTCATTTAAGACAAAATTTGTTGTGTTTAAAAGAAAACCCAACAAGATCGACATGTCTAGATGATGTTGTTATTATTATTATTAATCATTCATTCATTTATTTTATTTTCGGCTTAGTCCCTTTATTAATCTGGGGTCGCCATAGCGGAATGAACTATTATTATTATTATTATTATCATTATGATGATGATGTGTACATGTCTGTTCAAACACGCACCCAAAACCCAGTGTCCACTTGAGCTCAGCATCAAATCACGTACGTACAGCATCCGCTTGGGAAACAGCATCTATTGTCACTATGGAGAGCATCAGCTGACAGTCATGCATCTTTATATGAACTGACTGTTTTGAGGATTGTATAGGGGCAATTGCGCCAGTAATGAAAAGGAAATGAATCGCGCCATTTTTATGTTTATTTCGAAGCGTTTCCATCTGGTTTCCATGCCTAAATAAAATGAAAGCACAAAACTGGTTCACATTTAAGAGCAAGGGCGGCCCCTGGTGGTTCGGCGGTATAGGTTGCATATAGGAAGGATCAGCTCTTCTCAGAAAGATAAAAAATACGGGAGAAATACGGGAAAATACCTTTACGGGATGACAGCGGGATAGAACTGTAAAATACAGGAGAATCCCGGGAAAAACGGGAGGGTTGACAGGTATGGCGATACCACTGATTTCCTATCCGATCCAATACCAAGTAAAATGAAGGCGAGTATCGACGATACCGATCCGATACCGATACTTTGCTCAAAAATGACTGTTTGGGAAATTAAAGTAGCAAGAAGTGTACTTAAAAGTGTCACTTCATACTGAATATGAGTCATATTACGGGTTATTCTTGTTTATTGATGAAGAAATATCATACAAAACAAGCCAACTTACATACTGACAGCATCTGAGCATGTATATCTTAAAACGCCTGCCTGAACATCTTAAAAAAAAACATTCACACTTCTACGTTTAATGACATGTTAATCCGGTTCCCATGAAAGTGTTTTGAAATTTTTTCCGTTGTTTTATCATTGTCACAAAAATCCCAAGCCCCCAAAATACAGCCACATGGCCGCATTTTCTCCCTCTGTACCTGGATAGTGCCTGCCTGCTGCACCTAAGGACTCTGAATGCGATGTCTGTCTCGCCCAAGCAGCACCTGTGCCTCTCCTTTCCTCCTCTTCTGACCGCCTAGTCGTGACGTTGTCATATTCTGTCTTGCGATTTCTGTGTAGATTTTTTTATTAGGTTTGTGGTATTACCACAGTACCTCACTGTTTTGTTACACGTGTCACAAACTGCACCGTTTGAGTTTATTGAAGTGAAGTAGCTCCACTCATAACTCTGCTTGCGGTCGCCCATATCCAACGAGTAATTGAACAACATGTGACAGCGGACTGAGTGGCTACTGGCTAGCTAGCGTGATCTGACTGCAGTTGTATTGTGCCATATTACACACATGACTTTGCAGGCGGAAGAACAAGTAGTTCCGACTAAGTTGGCATTATTCAAATAAACTAGGGTAACTGTGGTTAGTTTCCACTGTATTTCTATTTTCAATAAACTACATGATTGCTCCAAATTGCTGAAATATCGATATTTTGATAAGATAATCGATTCTAGAACATACAAAGCTGGTATCGGAGATATCGATATTTTAGTATCGATCCGCACATCACTAGTATCCCCAGTGAGCCTGTGTTGATTTTTACACATTGTGTTATGTTTGCTTCAAATAGCACACTGTGGGAAAAACGTGCAGTAAGGCGATTTAGAAATCGCGCCTGTTTATTTTAAAGCAATAATATGCCTTTGAAAACATATCCCGGTCAATATGATCTGATGTTTTCTGAACCGCTGTTTTCTCACTGCTTGCAATTATTTGTACTTCACATATTTACATATTTATCAAAACATCTCTTCAAGCATTGTGTCAGGATGTTTGCTAACTGTAAACTACTTCTGTTTTTAGTAGCTCTAAGCCAATGATTCATATATTTTAGTTCCTTTGAGTTCAATGATATTCTCAACAAGCGCTGCATCAGGTGAGTGTAAGGAGCTTTTTCTATGCAGGAGATCATTTATCAATTGGGTTTCTCTGGGATTCTCCTCCAGGGAAACTGGATCTGCCAAATCCAAAGCGGCTGCTGTTTGTGAGCAGATGCATCAGCAGAGAATGCATAAGACACCACAGACTGGCTGCTAAACTGGCATCTGATATTTCATTATGAATTCTGAGATGCCTTCACCCACCCACATCTCTCATCTAGAGACTCGGCAGAATGAAAAAGAGGGGGACACAAACACGCCGCAATTTCACGCAGAGCTCTGTTAAAATTAATTTCTGGGTGCTGTATTATATCTGAACGCTTCCATTCGGATGAAGAACATGAGTAATACGAGCAGAAAGGATCTGAAAAGTGCATGGGAGACACGTTATAAATCTCATCAGAGTCGCTAAATAAATATTATAAATCTCTGCGGTTTTCGAACGCCTAGCTTCTTTGGGTTCATTCATATGAGCTATCTTTTGAAAGTTTATAAAGCAAACTTTACAGAAATGTAGAATATTAGTAATGTAGTCTAAAACAGTGGTTCTAAATCCTGGTCCTTGTTCCTGGTTCTTTTACTACTTCCGGTGTTTTTCTATTTGACTGCAAATGTCCTGTAAAGTGGACATCACAGGACATTCTGCTATAATTCCAGTTTGAAAGTAGGATGTTCAATTCAAAGGGTCAGACTTTCGATCTTGGGCCTCATTCTTGGTTCTTATACCACTTCAATTTGTAGCATTTGACCGTAAGTGCCCTACGAAGTGGACATCATGGGATATTCTGCCATAATTCCAGTTTGAAAGTAGCATGTTCAATTTAAAGGGTCACATTTTCAATCCTGGTCCACGTTCCTGGTTCTCTTACCACTTCAGAAGTTTGTTCCGTTTGACCGTAAGTGCCCTGCAAAGTGGACATCACAGGATATTCTGCCATAATTCCATTTTGAAAGTAGCATCTTCAATTCAAAAGGTCAGATTTTTAATCCTGATCCTTGTATCTGGTTCTCTTTCCACTTAAGATGTTTGCTTCATTTGACTGTAAGTGCTCTGCGAAGTGAACATAACAAGATATTCTGCCATATTTCCAGTTTGAAAGTAACATATTCAATTCAAAGGATCAGATTTTCAATCCTGATCCTCATTCCTGCTTCTCTTACTATTTCAGAGGTTTGTCCTTTTTGACCCTAAGTGCCCTACGAAGGGGCCATCACGGGATATTCTGTCATAATTCCAGTTTGAAAGTAGCATGTTCAATTCAAAGAGTCAGATTTTTAAATTCTGGTCCTCGTTCCTGGTTCTACCACTTCAGAGGTTTAGGTAACACTTTATTTTGATGATCCATTTGAGTATTAGTAGACTGTCTACTTAATATTTGTTGACACTGACATTTAACAGTCCTTCAACAGACATTTAACTGACTATAAGAAACTTTGCAATTACATGTCAACTTACACTAACCCTAACCCCAACCCCAACCCTAACCCCAACCTAACAGTCTACTTATAATCTAATGATAATTAGTTGCAATGTAACTTAAATTCAACAAACGGACCGTCAAAATAAAGTGTGACCGAGGTTTGTTCTATTTGACCTTAAGTGCCCTTCGAAGTGGACATCACAGGATATTCTGCCATAATTCCAGTTTGAAAGTATCATGTTCAATTCAAAGAGTCAGATTTTTAAATTCTGGTCCTAGTTCCTGGTTCTACCACTTCAGAGGTTTGTTCTATTTGACCTTAAGTGCCCTACGAAGTGGACATCACAGGATATTCTGCCATAATTCCAGTTTTGAAAATAGCATGTTCAATTCTAAGGGTCAGATTTCCAATCCTGGTCCTCATTCCTGGTTCTCTTACCACTTCAGAATTTGGTTCCATGTGACCGCAAGTGCCCTGCAAAGTGGACATCACAGGATATTCTGCTATAATTCCAGTTTGAAAGTAGGATGTTCAATTCAAAGGGTCAGACTTTCGATCTTGGGCCTCATTCTTAGTTCTTATACCACTTCAATTTGTAGCATTTGACCGTAAGTGCCCTACGAAGTGGACATCATAGGATATTCTGCCATAATTCCAGTTTGAAAGTAGCATGTTCAATTCAAAGGGTCAGATTTTCAATCCTGGTCCTCGTTCCTGGTTCTCTTACCACTTCAGAAGTTTGTTCCGTTTAACCGTAAGTGCCCTGCAAAGTGGACATCACAGGATATTCTGCCATAATTCCATTTTGAAAGTAGCATCTTCAATTCAAAAGGTCAGATTTTTAATCCTGATCCTTGTATCTGGTTCTCTTTCCACTTAAGATGTTTGCTTCATTTGACTGTAAGTGCTCTGCGAAGTGAACATAACAAGATATTCTGCCATATTTCCAGTTTGAAAGTAACATATTCAATTCAAAGGATCAGATTTTCAATCCTGATCCTCATTCCTGCTTCTCTTACTATTTCAGAGGTTTGTCCTTTTTGACCCTAAGTGCCCTACGAAGGGGCCATCACGGGATATTCTGTCATAATTCCAGTTTGAAAGTAGCATGTTCAATTCAAAGAGTCAGATTTTTAAATTCTGGTCCTCGTTCCTGGTTCTACCACTTCAGAGGTTTGTTCTATTTGACCTTAAGTGCCCTTCGAAGTGGACATCACAGGATATTCTGCCATAATTCCAGTTTGAAAGTAGCATGTTCAATTCAAAGAGTCAGATTTTTAAATTCTGGTCCTCGTTCCTGGTTCTACCACTTCAGAGGTTTGTTCTATTTGACCTTAAGTGCCCTACGAAGTGGACATCACAGGATATTCAGCCATAATTCCAGTTTTGAAAGTAGCATGTTCAATTCTAAGGGTCAGATTTCCAATCCTGGTCCTCGTTCCTGGTTCTTGTACCACTTCACTTTGTTCCATTTGACTGTAAGTGCCCTGCAAAGTGAACATCACAAGATATTCTGCCATAATTTCAATTTGAAAGTAGCATGTTCAATTCTAAGTTTCAGATTTTCAATCCTGATCCTTGTTACTGTTTCTCTTACCACTTCAGAGGTTTGTTCCATTTGACCGCAAGTGCCCTATGAAGTGGACATCACAGGATATTCTGCCATAATTCCAGTTTGAAAGTAGCATGTTCAATTTTAAGGGTCAGATTTGCAATAATGGTCCTTGTTCCTGGTTCAATTACCACTTCAGAGATTTGTGCCATTTGACCACAAGTGGCCTGCAAAGTGGACATCAGAGAATTGTCTGCCATACTTCCAAATTGAAAGTAACATGATCAATTCAAAGGTTCAGATTTTCAATCCAGGTCTCCATTCCTGGTTCTCTCTGGTACCACTTCAGAGGTTTGTTTCATTTGACTGTAAATTCCCTGCGAAGTGAACATCATGGGATATTCTGACATAATTCTAGTTTGAAAGTATCATGTTCAATTCAAGGGGTCAGTATTAAATCCCGATCCTCGTTCCTGGTTCTCTTACCACTAAAGGTGTTTGCTTCATTTGACCGTAAATGCCCTGCAAAGTGGACATCACAGGATATCCTGCCATAATTCCAGTTTAAAAGTAGCATGTTAGTAGCATGTTCAATTTAAAGGGTCAGGTTTCCAATTCTGGTCCTCTTACCTGGTTTTCTTACCACTTCAGAGGTTTGTTCCATTTGACCACAAGTGGCCTGCAAAGTGGACATCACACGATATTCTTCCATAATTTCAGTTTGAAAGTAGCATGTTCAATTTCAATAGGTCAGATTTTGAGCCAAATTCTTACTCGTGTGTGCCTTTTCTTTGAATCTAAACAATTTGTCGTGTAATTTGTCATACTGTGTTCATTGACAAATAAACTCTCTTAAATTATTTGAAGAAGTCACATTGATTACATCATCAGATTCGACGCTCCTATTGGCTATCGGTTTAGCACTTGTCATAGCTGAAAAAACTGCCAGAACTTTTTAGAAGGGAAGACTTAATCGCAACAGTCAATAAAGGGTCACGAAACACCAAAACACATTTTTTGAGATGTTGACAGTCATATATATGTCCCACGCTGCTAAAACACTATAGGGACACATATTTTTTCACAATTTATATACATTTTTTGCGTTATTTCGAGCAGATTCGTTCTTCCAGTTTGAAAATAAATTTTGAAGCTATATCACGGCGATGAGATCCTTGTGTAAATTCCAGTGTGTAGACTGGATGTACAACGTGACGTCTTTGAGTGTTCAACATTAATTCATGAGAAAGACTTCCGAGTCTTTCCAGACTGCCAATCAGCGCGCTCTATTGTGAATGAGATGAAACTTCATTAATATGCATGATAGCTTTGAAGACTGTTTTTACTTGTTACAGTTTTCAGACGGCAGAGAGACGCCACGTTGTGTTATCAACCGTAATTAAAACAAGTGGAAGAAGAAGAATTGTTTGGAGACATGGGTTGTCAGTGTTGTGTTTATAAATGTGCTGCAAGTTAGGTTTTGTTTTTAATTTCCCACTATGAGAGTGCAGCTTGACTTACGTGTGGATTACAATGCACGCGACACGGGACAGAAATACGTTTGTAAGGACAATATTTTGCTCGAGAGCTTTTCGCATCTGGAAATGCTGAAATCCGGATTTGCCTCTTGTCTTCTTTTAAAAAAAGACGCGATTCCAGTTGGTGTTGATTGTCCTGTCTCTACAGATTTGGTAAGTGTGTGATCACTGTTTTTTGTTTATGTTTATTCAGAGGCAAAGTTAATCCATATCGTCAGCAGTACTCTTTCAGTTTTTAAAGACATACCTTAGTCAAAATGATTACGTTAATATCACTACAATATTATGGACTGAACTATCCGCTGTAAATGCTGCTGTCCGAATGTAAGTACCTTAATCAAACAATTACCGTCGTGAAGAATTTTCACCACATTTTGTGACAGGATAGTCTATACACACACGACTTTCTGACACAAATGCTGTTTTTTTTTTTTGTCCCATTAGCCATGCAGTATCAAACATTCCATTAAAACTACACTCTTCCAGCAGTTCCTCGCATCCAATATCTTGTTTGTCAATGGGGGGCATGCATGAAATGTTCCTGAATGAAAGTGCCAAACTGCAGTTAAAGTTGAGCAATTAATAATTTGGCAAATAATTTGATTACTGATGTTCATGTAAACACAGTTACTGTCTTTCTCCCCTGCGTCTGTGTGTTGTTTTGCCTCTGTAAAAATCAGTGCATGCTCGAACCGAAAACTCCCATTTTTATGCAAACCCTTCCCTCTTTCAATTCAATTCAATTCATCTTTATTTGTATAGCGCTTATACAATGTAGATTGTGTCAAAGCAGCTTCACATGGAAGTGAATTGAAACAGTGTCAGTTCAGTTTTCAGAGATTAAGTTCAGTTTAGCTCAGTTCAGTGTGGGTTAATAATCACTACTGAGAGTCCAAACACTGAAGAGCAAATCCATCGATGCGCAGCTCTACACATCCCGAACCATGCAAGCCAGTGGCGACAGCGGCAAGGAAAAAACTTCAACAATTGGCGAAAGATTTAAAAAACCTCGAGAGAAACCTGGCTCAGTTGGGCACGACCATTTGTCCCTCTTTCCCTCCCCCGACTCTCCTACCTAAACAAAGCTGGACTCACCCACTTTCCTGACTTTTTTTCAAACTAGAGGTATAAAAACACCCTGCTGAGACAGGGGGGTTTCATTGCCCTTTAAGCCTCTATGAGTGAACATTTCAAACCAAGGATCAAAGGCCACAGATTTTGGTCAGACTTTATTTTGATGGTCGGTTTGTTGAATTAAGTTACATTGCATCTACATGCCAAATGATCTCATTAGATTATAAGTAAACTGCTAGGTTGGGGTTAGGGTTAGTGTAAGTTGACATGTACTTGCAAAGCTTCTTACAGTCAGTTAAATGTCTGTTGAAGGAGCATATCAACAGATATTAAGCAGAAAGCCTACTAAAACTCAAATGAACCATCAAAATAAAGTGTTACCAGATTTTAGACTAGAATTTCAGGAATGTTTTAAGATTTTCAGGAATGCTAAAGTGATTGCTAAAAATAATAATGCTAGTTATGCTAATTTAAAAAGATAATAAAAGTCACACAAAAGTGCTTTAGCTTCTTAAAATCTTCCAAGACTGCTGGATATTGCTTTGGTGGCAACCAGCCAGATCTTTGTCACACAGAATTGAATTTTATGGTTTCAAACTAAACAAAAACAAACAAATAAAAAAAAGGCAACTGAGTTAAATGAGAATGTGAACTGAATCTAAATCACAACAAATACAACTTTCAAATTTAAATGGGAAATTTAAGATGACGGTTATATTTTGTGTTTGGTGTATTTAAAATACATAAAAATAAACATGAGATTATGATTCAATACAATGAAATAAAAAAAACCCTGAAAATCACCAAGCAAAAAATATGTGATGCAACAGTAAAAGACTTGACTGCCACCAGTTCGTATTTAATGGTCAAATACTAAAGCTTGTGTTTTATTTTTCTTCACCTTTTTTCCCTCCTTATGTTGATATTGCTCAGGTAATTTTTTGTGCATCAGGGTCTCAGTGGACAAATTTGTCTCTATAATTACATGTCTGACTCCGTAGAAACGGCCTCAACGTGTAAAAGTAGATATGAAGTTTCCAGGTTCTAAATTAGATTTTATTCCAGCACATCTTTGTAGGGATGTTATTTTTCCTATTATTAGTCCTGTTGTGACAGCTACAGCAAACAGCTCTTTAGCCAAAGGTGTTGTTCCAGCCTCTTTTTTATCATGCAATCTGCTGAAAAAAAAAACCTCAGCTTGACCTCAGAATGTGCTGTAACTATCGGCCAATTTCGAAGATGCCTCTTATCAGACAGCTTTTGGAGAACATTTTGTTTTTCAGTGTTTTTTAGGTTCTTTTAGTGTTTTAGATAAATTCCAATCTGGGTTTGGATCATTGCACAGTATTGAGTTGACTCTATTGAGAGTTACAAATGACTTGCTGCTTTTTCTGTATTCAGGCGCTTGTGTTGTGTTGGTATTGTTGGACCCAAGTGCTGCATTTGACCCCTGAACCTTAGCATTCTTCTTGATTGACTTGAATGTATGATAGGTATCCAAGGTACTCCATTAAAGTGCTTTGCCTCGTATCTTGAGAACAGAACTTGTTTTGTAAACTTAGACATTGTCTTGTCTGGAGTACCTCAGAGATAATCTTTGGAATCTTTACTGTTTTCCAACATTTTCCAAAAATACAGTATTGCATATCATTGTTATGGGTGGCACTCTGAGCAAGTAGGTCACTGGTTCGAGTCCTGACTGGACCAGTTGACAATTCTGTGTGGAGTTTGCATTTTCTCCGTTGTTGATGTGGGTTTCCTCCGGGTCCTCCGGTTTCCCCCACAGTCCAAACACATGCGCTATATAGGTGATTTGGATGAACTAAATCGGCCATAGTGTATGAGTGTGTGTGTGTGAATGAGGTGTATGCGGAAATAGTTGGCGATTCATTCTGCTGTGGTGACCCCTGATAAATAAGGGACTAAGCCGAAGGAAAATGAATGAATAAATGAATGTTTGTGTATAAGGCATTGTTTGGTTGTGCACCAAGTTATGTCTCCAAACTTCTTGTTCCATATTGTCCTGCTAGGGCACTTAAACCTTCATGTCACCTGTTTTTGATTGTACCCCTATCATGTGAGATCTGCTTCTTCTCAGACTTAAACTTTATTTTGACTCTTTTGGTTTGTTTGTGTAGAGCTGTTTTTAGTAGCCTAGATCTGTTGTCTGCATTGTACAGCACTATAGATACATTTATATTGCGTTTACCCAACAAAGGCTCATTCTGAAAACGTAGCCCTATATACATTTATGGAGATCGCAAATTATCTAGCCAGAAGTACATATGGCTGCATGTCATTTTTTAAAGGAATGCTATGGGGCAGTAGGACGTTGTTCCTCCGTATGCACGGCTTTCCCGCTGTTACCAGTTTGTCCAGTGGCTCACCATGTATGTCAGTGGACTTGAGACACAGAGAGGAGTTGACCACGACGATGAGGTTTAAGTGCGGTAAAGAACGGTTGCAGAAATCGGTTAAGACAAAAACAGAAGCCTAAAAAATAAAATAAACAAGTAAATAAACAAGTGGTAAAAATCCGGCGAGGGCTCTTCTTTCTCTGGATTGCTTTGTAAAATTGTCGGTTGGGTTAAGGGAAGTGGGTGGGCGCTGGTCAATCTGTGCTTTTGAAAGTACTATTGGTTGGTTTAGGGAAGGAGGATGGTGGATCAGTTGATCGGTCAGTCAGTCAGTCAGTCGTCAGCGGCCTCTGGTGGATTTATGTGAGAAGAGCCGGTGCGAATGGCGTTTTTGGCGGTCTCCAGAAATGTATATAGAGGTACATTTTCAGAATGAGCCTGGGTTGTGTTATTTAGGTTAACAGTGGTAAGTCAACATGAAATCAACATTCATAACTATTTACTTGACTTTGACTTTATTAATCCCCAAAGGGAAATTTCACATCACAGCAGAGCTTTCCATACTAAAACAGATAAAACAAGTTACATATACATAAAAACAACAAAAACAAAATGACATTCATACTGCACATCTTAGTTCCAAAAACAACGAGGAAACACTTGTCCATATCTAATACTAACACAGTTCAGCACAAATCATCTGGTATAATTTTGGTTATACAATCTGATCACTGTTGGTAAAAATGACTTCCTGTATCTTTCTCTGTAACACCGGGGTTGAATTAATCTTGCACTAAAAGAGCTTGAACACGATTTGACTGTATCAAAGAGGGGATGACGATCGTGGTTCCTCATACTGACAAATTTGTCCAGCATTCGATCATGTGCAATGTTTTCTATAGTGGGTAGTACACACCCCACAACAGAACCCGCCCTTTTTATAAGCTTGTTTAATTTGTTTTTCTCCTTCTCCAACAGTCCCCCTCCCCAGCAGGTTACAGCATACAGAATCACAGGAGACACCACAGAATCATAAAAAGTTTTTAACAGTGTCTGACACACACCAAAGGACCTCAGTCGTCTTAACAAATGAATGCGACTCTGGCCTTTCTTATACACCTGAATTGTATTTTCAGACCAATCCTTAATACTTAACCCCTAATAATGCATCGTTTTAATATTTCAGTTATTTTGACATTGAAATAAGTCATCTCATAGTCATATAATTACTGCCTCAGTGCAGCAAGTCATGTGATATTTGTACAGTAGGCCTATCGTGATAAAACGAGGTATCAGTGTATTTTGATTGTCTCTTTAACATATTTTGTTGATTTTAAGTTACATTGGAACTACATGCCAACTAATTCTCATTAGAGTATTAACAGACTGTAAGGTTGGGGTTAGGGTTAGACTCTAACCCCAACCTTGGAGTCTACTAATACTCTAATGACAATTAGTTGACATGTTGTTGCAAAGTAATCAATAGGGACCATGGAAATAAAGTGATACTATTGATAGTGCTAGTCTTCGCAGTGCCGTCAAGCAAAACAAACTTGATTAATTCATTCGTAACAATATTGTTTTTGAATAGGAATAGGAATAAATATTCACTAATCTTTACAAATGCAGATAAAATGGTTGCTGCACCTTGAATGCTACCACAGTTCTATCAATTCATTACATGTCTGTTTGTTTGTGCATTCGTCTTATTTTCTGTTCCTGTCCCTGATCTGAGACCAGCTCACAGTGGAGTGATGTGACTTATGAGTGTCAATGTGCAGCGTGTATCTGCTCTCTTCATCTGCTGGATGCATTACAGATAAGAAACACACACACACACACTGGCACACAAGACTTATAACCGAGCTGAAGAGTACGACACGCAGCCGGCCGCCTACTGGAGTGTGCGCCTCTCGGTTTATTATCTCACTCTCTCTGTCTCTGTCAGACTAAACACGCACACACATTGTAGGAAAGCTTGTTTCAGCAGAGAGGTCCGAATGCAGATCACTGCGTAAGGCTGCTGATTATTTCCACAAAAACACAGCCGGATGTTTTTTTTTTCTGTTTTTTGTCAGTATTGTGGAATTGTAAAGGCACTTTCTAAATTGTTTCTCTCCTTGTCAGCTCTGGAGAAATGATTTCTTTTCGCTGTCTTCTCAGAAATACGTGTCACAGAAAGTACAATTTGTTACAGTTTTATTACAGAAGTGTTCTGGGTTAGGTCAAGTAAAATAGTAGTGTTTGTGGTAAAGTTTATTTCCATAGTTTAGAATTTGTTAGAGAATGCTTTCTTTAACAGTAGCCAAATCACTGTGTCCTCTTAGTGAGGCACAATAAAGTTATGGATGTCAGAAAATTGTATCGACCGCTTGGTTTCTATTTCAGTGGAGTCATGCTAGGTTGCCATGAATTCTGACTGGCTCAGTGCCCTGCTCGTTATACAGTAGCTGTAAATTCTGATAATTTCTGGTTTGCACCATGCCAGAGGTTTAATCAATATCAGACCTTCCACAACCCAGACCAGCCCTAATAACAAGACCAAGAATATTCAAGCCCAGACCCTCCAACACACAGACCAATATCAAAGATGACCGATAATATTCAAGTGCAGAGGTGTACTTAAGATTAGACCCACTAAGTCCTAGACCAAACCCAATAATAAGACCAAGGATATTCAAGACCAGAGGTGTATTTAAGACTAGACCCTCCAAGACCCAGACCAAACCTAATAATAAGACTAGAAATATTCAAGACCTGAGGTGTATTTAAGACCAGAACCTCTAAGACTCAGACTAAACAATAAAAAGACCAAGATTAGAGATGTATTTATGACCAGACCCTCCAAGACTCAGATCAATCCCAATTATAGGACCAATAATATTCAAGTCCAGATGTGTATTTAAGACTAGACTCTCCAAGACCTAAACCAAACCAAACCTAATAATTAGGCCAAGTGTATTTAAGACCAGAGTTGTATTTAATACCAGATCTTCTAAAACCTAGGCCAAACTCAGTAATAACACCAAAATTATTTAAGATTAGAGGTGTATTTAAGACCAGACCCTTAAATACCTAAACCAAACCCAATAAGAAGACTAGGAATATTCATGACCTGAGGTGTATTTAAGACCAAAACCCCTATGACCCAGAATAACCCAATAATAAGATCAAGACTTTTCAATATTAGAGGTGTATTTAAGACCAGACCCTTCAAGACTCAATCCCAATAATAGCACCAATAATATTCAAGTCCAGAGGTGTATTCAAGACTAGACCTCCAAGACCCATGCTAAACGCAATAATAAGACCAAGCGTATTTTAAGACCAAAGGTGTATTTAAGACCAGATCCTCTAAGACCTTGACTAAAGCCACAAATAAGACCAAGAATATTCGACCAGAGATGTATTTAAGACCAGACCAACCAAGACCCAGAATAAACCCAATAATAAGACCAAGAGTATTCAAGGCCAGAGTTGTACTGAAGACCAGATTCTCTAAGACCCAGGCCAAACCGAATAGTAAGACCAAAATGATTCAAGACCAGAGGTGTATTTAAGACCAGATCCTCTAAGACCCAGGCCAAACCCAATAATAAGACCAAGAACATTCAAGGCCAGAGTTGTACTGAAGACCAGATTTTATAAGACCCAGGCCAAACCTAATAGTAAGACCAAAAATATTCAAGACCAGAGGTGTATTTAAGACCAGATCCTCTAAGACCCAGGCCAAACCCAATAATAAGACCAAGAACATTCAAGTCCAGATGTGTACTTAAGACTAGACCTCCAAGACCTAAACCAAACCTAAGGATAAGACCAAGAGTATTCAAGACCAGAGTTGTACTTAAGACCAGATACTCTAAGACCCAAGCCATACCCAATAGTAAGACCAAGAGTATTCAAGACCAGAGGTGTATTTAAGACCAGATCCTCTAAGACCCAAGCCAAACCCAATAATAAGATTAAGAATATTCAAGACCTGACTTGCATTTAAGACCAGACCCCAAAATACCTAGACCAAATCCAAAGAGACCAAGCTTATTCAAGACCAGATGTCTATTTAAGACCAGAACCTCTAGGACCCAGGTTAAACCAAATAATAAGACCAATAATATTTAAGTCCAGAGGTGTATTTAAGACCAGATCCTCTAAGACTCTGGCTATACCCAATAATTAGAGCAAAGAATATTTAAGACCAGAGGTGTATTTAAGACATGATTCTCTAAGACCTAGACCAGACCTAATAATAAGACCAACAATATTGAAGACCAGAGGTGTATTAAAGACCACTCCTTTTAAGACCTAGACCAAACCCATTAATTAGACCAAGAATATTCAAGTACAGATGTGTATGTAAGACCAGACCATCTAAGCCCCAGACCAAACCCAATGAAAAGACCAAGAATATTTAAGACCAGACCCTTAACCAAGAATATGAATAACAGAGGTGTATTTAAGACCAGACCCTTAAAACCTAGATCGAACACAAAAATATGACCATGACTTGCTCTCTCATTGGCTGTAGCTCGTCACTACATCTGACACCACATGGGGTCAAGTTGAATGACTGGTCTGGAATATTTAGCCTGCTAGATATTGGATTTTCAGCCTCTTTGAGCCATTGAGTAGGGTCGTTGAGTAGTTCACACATAAAGACTGCTTTTACTGCCACGATCACAGCCCGGTATGTCGTTGAGCTTGCAAATTGGGCTTAAAATCATGTAGTGTGAACTAGGTAGAAGCCACACTGATTGTGTCAACATCAGTATGCATAGCCAGCATCTCATTTGTCTGTTTTTTTTCTTGCCATAGTTAGTGTGTTTTAAAAACACACGTTTCAAGAACAAAAGAAAAAGAATGATATAAAATGTCAATGGACTCGAACCCCTAAACGTGACACTAATCACTGTAGTAATGACTGAAATAAAATGGGATGAAATGAATGGGATGGTTGGATAATTGTGCAGTTACATCATCAACCAAAGCTAACATGAATTTCCATAAGAAATCCATTGAAAATGATTCAAAAGTGGCATTTTGGTGGTGCAGGATAAACAGCATGGGAGCGATATATGAGTGTGCTTTGGAACCGCTAGCTTGTGAATAATAAATTCCGGAGAAATTGTTTGTAGTTGTATTAATGTGCCTGAAGCGTTGTGGCAGAACAGCTTCTCCATCGCTGTGGTCCATTATCGACCGCGAGCCGACCAGAGTTACCTGAGCCCCGATGACCTTGCGCTGAATGTGTTCAAAGCGCACCAGACTAGAGCTGATAAGAGACCAATTTCCCATCCCCGGCTCGCTCTATCAATCATGTGTGATTGTGTGTGCGTATGTGTGTGCATTCAGTCTCAAAGCTCTCACAAACACCATCTTCATCACCAACAAATAAGCAGAATAGGGCAGACAATGCAAGTGACCCATGCGTTATCCCATGAGTGCGGCTCAAAGCTTGCTATTTCATTGCTGACCTTTCTGTCCTACAAATACATAGTGTATGTGAAACGAGAGACAGTGGGAAAGCAAGGAAAAGGGTTCATCCAAACATTATTGTATGTCATTGTTGCTCACTCTCCGGTTGTAGGTCTCAGATGTCCAACGCTATCTCACACCAATTATAGTAACTTTTTGATTTAGTGGCGTATTTGCACGAATTGCGGCACAGTGGGTCATTGCT
The DNA here is from genome assembly GCA_903798195.1 of Danio kyathit. NCBI lineage: Eukaryota > Metazoa > Chordata > Actinopteri > Cypriniformes > Danionidae > Danio > Danio kyathit. The sequence continues at coordinate 75,203,025 of LR812521.1, read as the reverse complement.
TAGAACTGTCGTCTCACAGAAAGAAGGTTGCTGGTTCGAGTCCCGGCTAGGCCAGCTGGCATTTCTGTGCATGTTCTTTCCGTGTTTGCATGGGTTTCCTCCGGGTGCTCCGGTTTCCCCCACAGTTCAAAGACATGCAGGTATAGCTGAATTGAATAAACTTAATTGGCTGAAGTGTATGGGTGTATGTGTGAATGAGTGTATATGGATGTTTCCCAGTACTGGGTTCTAGCTGAAAAGGGTATCCGCTGTGTAAAACATATGCTGGAATAATTGGCGGTTCACTCCGCTGTGGCGACCTCTGAGACTAAGCTAAAGGAAATAGAGACTAAGCCAAAGGAAAATGAATGAATTAATTTGCATGAATTTGTACAGTCTCATTTGTTCATTTTAGTATGATTTGCTCATCCCTCAATGGCGGGTGAGTTTATGAGTGGGGTTAGATGCTATGGCTCCTTTTAAAAATAGTACAATTCCATATGACTGAACTTTGATGCAAATATTAAATTGAACCACATGTTAATTGCAACTGAATAACATATGCTTTGAATATACACTCAACGGCCACTTTATTAGGTACACCATCCTAGTATCAGGTTGGACTACCTTTGCCTTCAGAACTGCCTTAATCCTTCATGGCAGAGATTCAACAAGGTACTGGAAATATATAAGAGATTTTGGTCCATATTGGCATGATAGCATCACACAGTTGCTGCAGATTTGTCGGCTGCACATCCATGATGCGAATCTCCCGTTCCACCACATCCCAAAGGTGCTCTATTGGATTGAGATCTGGTGACTGTGGAGGCCATTTGAGTACAGTGAACTCATTGTCGTGTTCAAGAAACCAGTCTGAGATGATTCGCGCTTTATGACATGGCGCGTTATCCTGCTGGAAGTAGCCATCAGAAGATGGAGACACTGTGGTCATAAAGGGATGGACATGGTCAACAATACTCGGGTAGGCTGTGGTGTTGACACGATGCTCAATTGGTACTAATGGGCCCAAAGTGTGCCAAGAAAATATCCCCCACACCATTACTCCACCACCACCAGCCTGAACTGTTGATACAATGTAGGATGGATCCATGCTTTCATGTTGTTGATGCCAAATTCTGACCCCACCATCCGAATGTTGCAGCAGAAGTCGAGACTAATCAGACCAGGCAATGTTTTTTCAATCCTTTATTGTCCAGTTTTGGTGAGCCTCTGCGAATTGTAGCCTCAGTTTCCTGTTCTTAGCTGACAGGAGTGGCACCCGGTGTGGTCTTCTGCTGCTGTAGCCCATCCGCCTCAAGGTTGGACGTGTTGTGCGTTCAGAGATGCTCTTCTGCAGACCTCGGTTGTAACTAGTGGTTATTTGAGTTACTGCTGCCTTTCTATCAGCTGGAACCAGTCTGGCCATTCTCCTCTGACCTCTGGCATCAAGGCATTTGCCGCTCACTGGATATTTTCTATTTTTCAGACCATTCTCTGTAAACCCTAGTGATGGTTGTGCATGAAAAAGTAGATCAGCAGTTTCTGAAATACTCTGACCAGCCCGTCTGGCACCAACAACCATGCCACGTTCAAAGTCACTTAAATCACCTTTCTTCTTCATTCTGATGCTCGGTTTGAACTGCAGCAGATCATCTTGACCATGTCTACATGCCTAAATGCATTGAGTTGCTGCCATGTGATTGTCTGATTAGAAATTTGCGTTAACGAGCTGTTGGACAGGTGTACCTAATAAAGTGGGCGGTGAGTGCATATGGAATACAGTTAGATGATCAAATAAGAATGATAAATAATAAGCCCCCTTAAAAATGTATCTATATTTCTCTACATATACTATATCCTTCTCTATTAATTGTGTTAGTCAACATATTAAATTAAATGCATTTCAATTAATTATTACATCATAAAAAAAAGTCAAGTAAACTTTTATTTTGTCCATGCTCCACCATCCCATGTCAAAACATAATTTTACAATACTGTATTTTCAATATGTATATCCCATTCCTGTCAAGATATGTTCACTCCTCATACATTTATTGTCATACGGTATGCCGTGTGCTGTCTTTTGATGTGGAAGCGAGGTGAAAATGATAGCCTGGATCTCTCGCTCAAAGCCTACAATCTCATTAGCACAACACGCTACTGTACGCATCTGTACGGCAGCTCTGAAGCCTTTATAAATTCTGTGTGACAACATAATGCTCTCCTGCTGTGGCCTACATTTCTGATTTCAGCAGCTCCTCGCTTTTCTCTGTACAGCTGAGGCAGATCTGTGCATGTGCAGAAGCAGCAGAACACATCCATAAATATAATAACGACAAATAATACCAAGGAATTAAAACATTTTAAATTGGTATGTTAAATACATGATGCTTGTAGTAAAGCAGCTATGAATCTGAAGCCAAGTTGTAATGTAATGTGTATTTATATAGCGCATTTATTGTGTATGGCCATACACCCAAAGCGCTTCACAATCATGAGGGGGGTCTCTCCACACCACCACCAGTGTGTAGCATCCACTTGAATGATGCGACGGCAGCCACAGGACACATTGGAGTGAATTGGTGGAGTAAAGAGACAGTGATAAAGCCAATTCGGTGGATGGGGATGATTAGGAGGCCATGATGGGTAAGTGCCGATTGAGGGACTTTGGCCAGGACACCGGGGTTACACCCCTACTCTTTACGAGAAGTGCCATGGGATTTTTAATGACCACAGAGAGTCAAGACCTCGGTTTAACGTCTCATCCAAAAATTGTCCTATTATGTTTTGTGATCTTCTTCAATCGGCTTGCTAAGTCATGACATATGTAATGCTGTTTCCGGGTCCAAGCCGCTACTCATTTGAACTGAGAAAATGTTTGTTTATGACCACTTTTTATTCATATCACACATTAACGTGAATGTTATATAATACCATGGTGTACACAACAGTCTCTGGACTTGCTGCATCCATCACTGACACCAATATTTGGAGTTGTTTCGCCTCTCCCCCCCCATGTATCTATTTTCTCTTTCTAAACGCTACCTCTTTCGACCTGTCTTCCCCTAAAATGTGATGTTTGTGTATGGTCGGGGGGGTCCAATTTCACTACATGAAAGTGTATGTGACAAATAAAGGCTTGATTGATTGATCCTTCACTTTCAAAAATCTACACTTTGTTCCACGTAAAACACCCCCCTCTCCCCCTCTTTAGTTTTGTTTGCAACCTCCGCCCCACCCCCATCTTTCATTTTGTCCGTGAACCCCCCTGCGACACCCACAAAATGATGTCATAGAGCCTGTACTGGCCAGCGGCTCCCCTGTCTGTACGTATGGATGTTTTCCTATGCTGGGTTGCGGCTGGCAAGGCATTCACTGCGTAAAACATATGCTGGAATAGTTGGCGGTTCAATCGTCTGTGGTAACCTCTAATAAATCAGAAGGAAAACGAATGAATGAACTTCATCAGTGAGTAAAACAAGCAGGTGTGTGTAGGAAGCCCACCCTTACCTATTGGCGTAGGTCAGTGTAGCAAGACTGAAACCACTGCCAACTCATTTAAGTCAGGTCAGAATCTCTTAACATTCCTTTGGAGACAAAACGTTTACCTGCAGTTTGATCTTTAAACAATTTCAGAGCTTTTACATTCACAAACAGCAACATTACACACTACATGGTAGATAATGTCTGAAGAAGCATAACAAGATTTGAACACAAGTGTTCCTGTGAAGTACACACTCAAATGGTTTAGCCTCTTTTCCTATATGTATCTCCACAGAACATCTCAGTAGCCATCATAAACAGATCATAGTCCCACAAGGCATCTCGGGCCTAGCAGATAGATCTCTCCGATAGGTCTATATTCACACCAGCGGCCCCGGGGACCCTAATGGTCAGCGCAGAGGAAGTAACCATAGCAACAATTCGCTGAATGAGTGCTCCCCGTAAGGAACAGTTCTGCCGTCGGAACACTGATAAAAGTGTGCAGATATCAGAGGACATTTCTGTCAGTCACAGTCCTGCACTCTCGCTCTCATTCTGTGTCTCTGCAGGTCTCAGAGCACAAGCGTCATCACACCTGTAATTCGTCTTCCTGTCCAGAGGGTAATGAAAATGAGAGGGTCACCGGTAATGAAATGTCAGTGAAACACAAGCTCCCTCAGCTGTACAGAAGCTCATTCAGCAGGAATAGTGCATTAATGACAGTGAATGAGTGCTGAGAGATGCTGCATGACCCCTGCATATGCTGCCGCCTATTCCCTAAACACTGAATATGGAATCTTAGGAGAAACTGGACGGCTGTCAAACACAGATATTTGTTTTTATACATGATGTCATTGACTAAATAATGGATTAGACAAATGGATTGCGGTATATTATAATAATAAAGTGATTTAATTATTGTTTAATCATTTAATGATTTAATTTAAAATCTACCTGTTCATACTAAAACATCGGCAGCATGGTAGCTTAGTGGTTAGCACTGTCGCCTCACGGCAAGAAGGTCACTGGTTTTAGTCCTGGCTGGGTCAGTTGGCATTTCTGTGGGGAGTTTGCTTATTCCCCAATGTGTTCACGTGGGTTTCCTCCGGGGGCTCCGGTTTCTTCTACAGTCCAAACACATGCGCTATAGACTGATTTGACGCGGCCGCCATTATTAACAGCGAAATCAAGGCTGTGGTGGGAAGAAACCCGGAAGTATCGCCTGAGTCATACAGGAATGTTGTGTACCTGGCTGTATATCTTATCAGCGAAGAGAAAGTCCCACAAATTTATGATTTCAGCGCCTTCCGAGTGACCTGAAGGTCCGTTCTGAATGAATAGTGAAAATAAAAAGGGATGTTTGACCTCATTTTCAGCTAAGTTAAGGGAAATGGCACTAGTTAGCTAATGTTTTCTTTCCCAAACACACGTTTTAGATGCCATTCATCAAACTCAAGTTAATGAACTGATTTTTTCACTATATTAGACTTGTCACGATACAAAATTTCGGTAATGAAATAAAAAATGTCCATTTCTCGTTAACATTTAAGGCACTGTTGATGGCGTTCTTAAACAGCGCTGATTGGCCATTGAGTTCACATGCTCAACATAAATCACTATGATTGGCTGTGAAGGTCATCAGTTCACCAAACTCACTGCTGTTTACTGAGTGCAAACACAGACGAGCGATCCGCTGATGAATCGACTGATCTTCGCGGCTTTAAAACGCTCCAATGTCCATCTATGTGTGTTTTCAATCTGTGAAGAGCAGCGAACTGATAACCTTCACAGTCATGAAGCTCAGCGGCGCTTAAATGTTAGCGGGAAATGGACGTTTTTAAAACTTCAGTACCGGGACAACACTGTTACAGACAACATGAAGATGTGCTACAGAGGACTGCATTGTTTTATCGCTCACCGGGTTACATAGGCTGAAGCAGGGAAGCGTCCCCACGGTGTTTACCTGCTGCCATGAAGGAGGACACTTAAGCGTATTACTCTTAAAGAGATTGTGATGTTGTTTGATGCCTAATATGCTTTTAATTGTTTAAATTAAACTGAACTGAATGACATTAAAGTGATGTTTACACCATTTCTGCGTTTTGAAATCGCAGCAACAGCTGGAGGTTTATAGTCCACAGCATGTTGCTGCAATGTTTACAGTGCTGATCCTCCCTGCTGAAAAATCCAGCTTAAACCAGCCTAAGCTGGTTGGCTGGTTTTAGCTGGTCGACCAGCCTGGTTTTAGAGGGGTTTTGGCCAGTATCAGGCTGGTTTCCAGCCATTTCCAGCCTGGTCTTAGCTGGTCAGGCTGGGAGTTGACCAGCTAAAACCAGTTATGTCCAGCTTAAAGCAGGCTGGTCAAGCTGGTTTTAGCTGGTTTAAGCTGGTCATTTTCCAGTCTTACCAGCTAAGACCAGGCTGGAAATGACTGGAAACCAGCCTGGAAATGGCCAAAAACCAGGTTGGTCGACCAGCTAAAACCATCCAACCAGCTTAGGCTGGTTTAAGCTGTTTTTTTCAGCAGGGCTATACTTCCGGGTTTCAGAATTATT
>LR812521.1:75157008-75194508 GCA_903798195.1 Danio kyathit | reverse complement strand
GTCTGTGTCTGTCAGTGTCACACACTCACAGGAAACGCATCACACACTCATGCTCCCCGTCAAAACACAACCAAGCTAATTTATGATCAATCACTCCTGCTCGAAACGGGAATCGTTCATGTGTGTTTGTGTTATTAGAGGACAAAGACGGCAATCTGTCCCGTAAACACTGTCATGTTTCAGAAAAATACATGTTCCAATCATCCAACAACATCCTGTGAAGCTGACACACACACACACACACACTTGTACAGCTATCTGTATAAGCCATTTTCCTCATGGGGACCTAAAAAAAATGTCCCCACAAGGTCAAAATTTACTGGAATTGCTATACTTGTGAGGACATTTGGTCCTCATAACGTAAGGAATACCAAGAACACACACACAGATACACATTTAAGCACTTGCACACATACACACACACTTGTACAGCTGTCTTTATGAGCCATTTTCCTTATGGGGACCACAAAAATATCCCCATAAGGTCAAAATTTACTGGAATTGCTATACTTGTGGGGACATTTGGTCCTCATAACGTAAGGAATACCAGGTACATATAAAAAGAATACAAGGTACACACAGATACACATTTAAGCACAAGTGCGCACACACACAGATCTTGAACTGCTCATTGACACACACACAGATTATTCTCACCCAGCGTTTGCATTCATGATCTTGTACTGAATAACTGCAGCAGCTCCTCCATCTGATCCTGAACAGAGACACCGTCAGCAGGTCTTCAGGTCAGCTGGTGCTCAGTTCATGTGTGAAAACCAAGCAATCGCTCACCGTTTGAGTTCAGTGAATCTTGACATTGTCATCCTGGAAGAAGATGGCCATGGGAAACGTCTTCTGACACGGCTGCTTAAGAAATATAAAACTACACACACCATCGATTTGTGTTAACAGATACACATTTCAAGCCAGGGAAAATATTAATCATTGCATTAAAGATCCGAACATAGACTCTTCAGAATTTGCTTACTTAAAGGGGACATATTATACCCCTTTTTGCAAGATGTAAAATAGTTCTCTGATGTCCCTAGAGCACAGGTGTCAAACTCAGTTCCTGGAGGGCCGCAGCTCTGCACAGTTTAGTTCTAACCCTAATAAATCAAACCTGATCAAACTAATTGAGTCCTTCAGGCTTGTTTGAAACCTGCAGGTAAGGGTGTTGAAGCAGAGTTGGAACTAAACTGTGCAGGGCTGCGGCCCTCCAGGATCTGAGTTTGACACCCCTGCCCTAGAGTGTGTGTGTGTCAAGTTTCAGCTCAAAATACTTTACAAATAATGTTTTATAACTGCCTTTTTTAGGCTCCTAATTGGGATCGTAACTGTGTCGTTTTGGTGACTGTCGCTTTATATTTAAATGAGATTGTGCTCTTGTAACAGTTTTTCCTGTCACTATTTGAATAAGTTTCTACCTGTAGTAACTAGCTTAACCATTAGGGGGCGATCTATGTATTGAGTCTTCAACGTGCTTAAAAGGAGGTAGAGAAGAAGCAGTAGACAGGAAGAATTGTGTTCAACACATGGAATGGCTTCTTCACTTGGCTGTTCTTTGTTGGTGCCCTCATTTGATGAACATTTTGTTCTTATACTCAAATGTAAGTAGGCCTGTTATTTGTATATATTTGGTTTTGCGTATATATATTTTGTAAGGTGATGATTGTATGTTTGTTTATATTAGTGGTGGGCAAAGTGAGGCTTCATGAAACACTGAAACAGTCGAAGCAAATGTGTCGAAGCTTAGAAATGTTTTGAAACCCCACTCTACGGTGACACCTAGTGGTAATTTTTTATGTATTGCACTGGAACAGCTTCAGCAAAGAACAGTTGAGCAAATTGAGGTATTAAAACCCACTTTTTAGGCTTGAACCTTCAAGTGAATTAGTGGAGCGGTTAGGGTTCCTGACTACCATGTGGGAATAGTGGGTTCGAATCCAGGCTGATACAGCTGTTTTGAAATGCTTTAATATCAGTTTGAATTGCTCTGTTCTTGTATCGTTTTGTTTCAACATTGATCTGACATCCGAATAAACACTTTGTGAATAAATATGTCTTGTTTTGGTCATAAAACAGGGTTGTTGCTAGATCAGACACGGTTGTGGCCAGAAGTTAGTGAGAATTATTTAGATTATTCATTAAATTTCCCATTTATTGTATTTTATTAATGTCTACCCAAAACCTAAACCCAACCATCACAGTGTTGTAAATATATTAATTATTGTTTTACAGTGTTACAAAAATTATGCTAAATTGATGGCGTATTAGCAGCATCCTATCTAGACTACACCATAAAACAGTAACATGATTAAAATACATAAAATCATGATTTCAGAGTATTTGCACATGTCGGCATTTGAACCCAAAAGTCATTTGAAGCACAGTATCAACATGCACACGCACAGTCCACTAGGCCATATGAGACCAAAAAAAATTCTGACCCTGTTAGTCAAATGCAGATTCGCCAGGTCTCGAAACGCTTCTGAACTGATCGATGCTTTGAATCGCTTTAGTCACGTGACCAGGTGTTTCGAAACACTTCAGTCACGTGACCTGGGTGTTTCGAAACACTTGCGCTTCGGGATCTCGACACTGTGTTGAAACGTCAGTTTCACGTCAGCCATCCCTAGTTTATATGCAGAGGGTTTTTGTATGATGCACTCTAAGGCACTCGAAACTGCATACTTCCATACTATACAGTACGCTTAAATTAGTATGCGAGCTGAGTAGTATGTCCCAATTCATAGAATTCGAAAATCAGTATGCGAGAAGTACCCGGATGACTTACTACTTCCGGCGAGATTCTGAAGTGCGCATCCCATGCACGCTGCGCTATCCCATGATGCCCCGCGAGAGAATTCATGAATGGAAGTAAAGCTACGCAACTGACGCAGGTAGGTCACGTGACCATGACAAAATGGCGAATGTAGTACGTCCGAATTCCATTCATACTTCTCTCATTCATTCTGTATAGAACGTACTTTTCTAACGGCCGAGTAGTACGTTTAAATTCAAATGCAGTACCTATTGAGTAGTAGGCGGTTTCGGACGCAGCCTAAGACCTCAACGCAGGACTTGGACAAAAAGGGACAATCCACTTCCATAATTACAGACTTTCTTTCGTTCACTTTCCATCTGACTGCATGGCCAACCTTTGATGTACTGTTTTGCTGAAACCTGATGTTTCATGTGGTTCACTTAAGGACTGATGGTATCTTTTTGGCTTGCTCTAAAGACTTTAATGAGTAAATTCTGCTGATCATGTCATGTCCCTGGTGTTTTTCAGAATTATTTATTCCTGTTGTCATATGCACTTTTAAATACACATGACTCACTAAAAGTTATTTTATGGTCTCTCCATTTTTTTATGTAACTTCAAAGAGGCAGTTGTTACACTCTTTTCAAAAGAGGGCGGAGCTACAAATGCCTATGTGTCAGCATAGTGGCAGATTCAAAAACAAGACTAATGCCTTAAGCTAATGAGGAAGAGATGGTCACTAGTGGTCTCTAGTTTCCCCTCTGATGACATCATACAAAGGGAGAATGACAGAAGCTGTTATATAGAAGCTGGTTGTTTACAGACTGTTGCCACACAACTGTGTTTAAACCCCTCATATGAACTCCTCCACCGCGGCCGGAGTGTTGAACGTACAGTAAAAAAAAAAAAAAAAACGAAGTTCCGAGCCGGAAAGACAGCAGAGCTTGGCCGGGTACGTGAATCCACAGAACATTTTGCGATCGACCAGAATCTTCCTCACAGCATCGAACTCCTTTCAAGAGTTCACACTTAGCGGATGATTGATTATAAAGCTAGTTTGGCGTGCTGTCCTGGGAGAGAGCCCTGCGCTCATAAGATCCTAGAGCCCGGGGCTCCCTCCTGTTTGCAAGGCTAGAGGGGAGTTTGAGCTCAGGTAGATCTCGAGAACTCCCCTGCTGTAGTAGCTAATGAACAGACAGTGATTGCTCTTAAGAGATAACTACTTACTAGGAGCATGGTGCCGATTTGGATTAGTCAATTAACCTAAGTTACATATTTTTTTGTCGGTGGGAGGAACCCGGGGGAAACCCACGTGAGCATGAGGAAAACGTGTAAACTCCGAACGGAAACATTGGGTGGCTTGGTAAGAACTAGAACCAGTGGAAGGAATCGTCTGATTGGTGAATCATAAATTAAATAATGCGAGACCAGCTGCAAGCAATCATAACCACATGACCCTCTCGAAATTAGTTTATAAATAAACTTCACTTAGTTTCCTAATCACCTCCACCGACTGATCTTGAAAGAAGCTTACCTGTTTGCCTTTGCGAGTAATATAACTTTTTTTTCAGTGCTGCTTGTATAATCCGCTTTTTGTCCACGCAGCGAAGACATATGACCAGTATGCTCCGTGGTGGGTCACTGCCTCCTGGAGCAGGTCTAAGAAATCGATGCGCTCTCGTAATCTCAAGTCTGAGATAAAAAGAAAGGTCGAGCCATTTTGGTATCATTTCCATCAGGAATTGCGGGGGTAGAGCCCTCCGCTTTCTCGGGTAAACCAACAATTCGCAGATTCTTAAGTCTTCCTCGGTTTTCTAAGTCGTCCACTTTAGCTTGAAGCCAAGTCACTGTTTTCGACAAAGTAAATATTTCACTCTCACGGGCCTGCAGAGCGTCTTCTGTGGTAGAGATCCGGTTTTCGGCTTCCCTTACACGAGAGTCAGTCGAAGACACTCTGTGAGAAATTAGATAAAGTTTTGTGAACTACAGAGACCGAATTGGATATAACATTGAGATAACTTTTGATAGTGTCCATCTATATTCCCCAATTGGGTACTTAGTGATCGTATTTCATTCAGAACTTGTTCTGTTGAAGCCGAGGCCGTTGCTGACGTATTTTCTTTCTTCTCTTTCTGCAACCGCGAGGAAGAGAAAAGGGGAAATCCTGGGTCTCGGACATGTTCGTCGGGTGTTAAGCTTTTTAATTAGGGATTTCTCTAACTCAAATCGAGGAGGCTAGCAATTTATTAAGCAATAAGGAGCGGAGCTACAGTTTAGGCGGCCATCTTCTCCAGCGTCCGCGAGCTCCCTAAACCCCTTATAAAAGGGATAATTTCCATAATAGGTCCCCTTTAAATCCAAACCACATTTTTACCTTGATCCTAAAATGCATGAAAATAAATGAGACTTTAATAAAGAAATAGGACTTTAACTTAAGAGTAGAAGGATTTCATCATTTGAGACTGTCAGTTGACCGTCTATCAGTCTGAGATCTATCATTGTGAATGTCTATGACGAAAACACAAGCCTAAGAACACTGTGTCAAGGGGTGATTGACAATTTTTTAACTGAAGACGAGGACTGAATCCATCAGGGGTTAGATAGTATTTTAGGTTTTTGTGCAAGATGATTTTGGATCCAATAAGCAAGACCTTTTAGTCCCTTTAGCCCCTTTTAGTCGTCTTATTCCTAATATCAGTTATACAATTGATTAATTTTGCGAATTCTTACAAGTTGTCAGGTTGAGAGGAGATATATAGCTGTGTATCATACACATAACAGTGTAAACGAACTCGGTAGCAAATAGAAATTTCTCCATTCAAGTCTATTCCAGTTGTGGTGCGTCTGCTTTGGTTGCATGGTTGTGTGTGGCTGCGTGTGCTTGACATTGTGTTCGCTGTCCATGGTGCTGAAAGACAACAGATGGGGCCAGTTGTTACTACTAGGGTTCAAATTGTTGACATTTTTAGTTTGCTAATGCATGAAAATGAATGCGACAAATAATAATTATGTTAACTACACACCTTAGCAAGCAAATTAATTGGAGCAGAACCAGTTTAAAAAAAAAACAGATCAGAAAAAACTGTATATATTAATATTTTATGAACCAGCTGTTAACAGCCACGGATACCATGAGGCTATGCATATTTAAAAGAAAAAAAATCAATGTTTTTGGTGTAGTATCTTCATTTCTCAAATTCTCTCATGAACAATAATGAAGGCATATTGTTGTTTTATTAGTGACAAGGCATTGTGATTTATAAGCATTGCCGGTAACACTTTATAATAACTACACACTATGAATCATTTTCTAAGCATTAGCATCTAGTGAATTCATTATTTGTTAAGCACTAACTTTACATTATTAAGCGTTAGTAAGCAGTTTATAACTGCAGCTACAAATGCTCTATTCTTGACGTACAACCACATTTATAATGCGCTTAATAACTGTACTTTCATACTTTAATAATGATTTATTTTTCATTACTAAATTAAGTATTGCATTATTTACAAACCAGTTGTATTTAAGAGTAGTTGGAGGTTTTTAAAGATCATTCAGAATGAGTTAGTAAATGATTAATAAACTATTGAAATCAACGTTTATATATTTTATTAATCAGGCATATAGTAATGATTACTATGTGTGTTAATAAATGATTTATTAACTCAACTTCATCCAGTTTTGTGACCTAATCTAAAGTGAGAACTATTTATGCTTTATAAATCCCTTATAAATGACAATTAAAGGCTCAGTATCAAATGACCAATAATCTTTACAATCTTATCTAAAAAGTAAAGTTACTGTAAAGTTTAAACATTGCTGAATAACAGGAGTGTCAAAATACAACAAAATTGGATAAAAAACAACAATATAATAATTTAACAATATAATAATTTAACAATATAATAGGATGCAATGTTTAAACTGTACAGTCATTTTATTTTAGATAAGGTTGCAAAGATTTATTTTTCATTTGATACAGTTTCATTTGTGTATCTTTAAACGAATAGAAATTAATAATGTCGTTTATGTTCTTTTTTCCCATTTAGAATTTAACTGAGCCTTTAATTGTCATTTATAAAGGATTTATAAAGCATAAATAGTTCTCACTTTAGATTAGGTCACAAAACTGCATGAAGTTGAGTTAATAAATCATTTATTAACATATAAATTAACTATTACTATATGGCTGAATAATAATAATTATAAATGTTAATTTCAATAGTTTATTAATAATTTACTAACTCATTCTGAATGATCTTAAAAAACAACCAACTATGCTTAAATAACTGGTTTGTAAATAATGCAATACTTAATTTTGTAATGAAAAATAAATCATTAGTAAAGTATGAAAGTACAGCTATTAAGCACATTATAAATGTGGTTGTAAGTCAAGAATACAGCATTTGTAGCTGCAGTTATAAACAGCTTACTAACGCTTATTAATGTAGAGTTAGTGCTTAACAGATAATGAATTCACTATTTGCTAATGCTTAATAAATGGTTCATAGTGTGTAGTTATTATAAAGTGTTACCGCATTGCCTTATTTAAATGAATTGAAAAGAGTCCAATCCTACTGTCTCTGTTATATTCTGTCAGTTTATTTATTATTTATTTGTTTGTTTGTGTTGGTGAAAGATTAATCACGCTTAATCCTATCTAAAATGAAAGTTTTCACATATATGTGAAAAAAAAAAAAAAAGAAAAAAAAAAAAAATATATATATATATATATGTATATGTGTGTGTATATATATGTGTATATGTGTGTGTGTGCAGAGGAATAAACGACATAAAGTACTTTTGAGGGTTTTTAGGCAAGAATGTAGTTTAGATTGTAACTGTACAGTTTATTCATAACAATAGTGCCTATTATAAAATATTTATAATTTCAGAAATTCAGTGCATCGGCGGGCATCAGCCTGTCATATTGAGCAGAGCAAAGAAATCCTTTCCGCCAAATGATAGTGACAAAGTAGTTCCTCATACAAAAGCATTTTAAAGACTCCCTGTGTTTGATTTATATACAGTATAGATGAATTACCGGTTTGTAAACATTCAGCATGTGCACGCAGCGAGGTTGCAGAAAAAAAACGCATTTACAGCGAGGGATTGACATCTGATGCGGTACAGAGTTTGTTGTTGTCTTAGAGATAAGTTATATTGATTACATATTACATACAGTTGAAGTCAGAATTATTAGCCCCCCTGAATTATTAGCCCCGTTTATTTTTTTTCAATGGAGATAAAAGTTTCTCAACACATTTCTAAACATAATAGTTTTAATAACTCATTTCTAATAACTGATTTATTTTATCTTTGTCATGATGACAGTAAATAATATTTGATTAAATATTTTTCAAGACACTTCTCTACAGCTTAAAGTGACATAACTAGGTAAATTAGGTTAACTAGGCAGGTTAGGGTAATTAGGCAAGTTATTGTATAATGATGGTTTGTTCTGTAGACTATCGAAAAAAAAAATTAGCTTAAAGGGGCTAATAATTTTGACCTTAAAATAGTTCTTAAAAAATTTTAAACTGCTTATGTTTTAGCTGAAATAAAATAAAACAGACTTTTTCAGAAAGAAAAATATTATCAGACATACTGTGAAAATTTCCGTGCTCTGTTAAACATCATTTGGGAAATATTTTAAAAAGAAAAAAAATTCAAAGGGGAGCTAATAATTCTGACTTCAACTGTATATTATTTACATAATGCTTTCAGTGTATTATAACAGCTTGTCTCCCAGTGATAAGCACAGTTATTCTGCAAAATACGTTAAAGTGAGCGGCGTTCACCTGCCAGGTCCATTTGCAATAGCACCCACCCAATGGATATTGGATAAGCCGAAACGGCCAACTGTCCAGCCTAAAAATATACAACTATCTCATTGAATCTCCAAGTGATTTTACAAGAGAGAAGTAAAGACCTACAAGTCTTTGGATGCCTGCAATGTTGTTCTGTGTGGTCATGTGCAAGAAATAATGCTCCCTGATAACCAGATTCTATACTATGTAGTGCTAAAAACTGAGGTTTTGCCGAGCTAAAGACAAGGAAAGAAGACGGAACTGTACAAGGCCTGGGTAATCATCAACAAGCTAAACAACTGCATTCTGATAGCGAACTGCACCTGTACTGCAGGGTATGTGAACTCACATTTTTACATTTCATTCTAAGCATTCAGTGTCCGCAGTTTAATTAACCATATTTAACTGTTTTTTCTGAAATCAATGCTGCAATCAAAAATGAGTAGTGTGTATGATTCAGCAAAGTGTGATCTTACCTGATATAAAATGAGAATTTGGCCTCCTACCGCACAACATGACATGTTCG
The DNA here is from genome assembly GCA_903798195.1 of Danio kyathit. Taxonomy (NCBI): domain Eukaryota; kingdom Metazoa; phylum Chordata; class Actinopteri; order Cypriniformes; family Danionidae; genus Danio; species Danio kyathit. The sequence goes on along the minus strand of LR812521.1, from coordinate 75,185,404 downwards.
CTATTGCAACCTGTCTTTTTTTGCAACCGATATGCGCGGTTGAACCCGTGTGACATCGTGTGTGATGTAGGTTGGTAATTCCCCTATACAATTATGCCATTGAACTGTTGTATAAACACAACATCACACTCATAGCAGTGCAATATGGCTGTATATCAGCACTGCTAGTGCACTAATGGCCCGTTTCCACTGAGTGGTACGGTTCAGTTCGGTACGCTTTTCTGGCCGTTTCCACTGTCAAAAGGCATACCATACCGTACCACTTTTTCGGCACCCTTTCAAAAGGGTACCAAACACGAGAAAGGGTACCAAAAGGTGGAGCTACACGTGCAGCTGAACGCTGATTGGTTACAGAGATGCGTCACGATTTGTGGAGCTAGCCAGAATGAAAACAAAGGAACCGCCATGTTTTAAATATACAGCCGAGGCCCGAGACATTACATCGTAATACTATATGCATATAATAACGAGCCATGGATGACCCGAGCTCAAACAAACCTTGTCGTTGTCTTGATGAACAGCCATAAAGCCAAGAAGAACATAATCTGCCGTGTCCTGTTGTTGTTTTACGAGGCCGTCTAAAAGTGCGAGCAGTTTTCGCTTTCTCCAGGGAGCTCGCGATCATGTCTATATTTGATATAATGAACTTCTTGAGCTGATGACATAGCCCTATGAGCCATATCAGTCTGTAGGCTCGATTCAACGCACAAGCTCCCAGCAGCGTGTGTGTGTGTGTGTGTGTGTGTGTGTGTGTGTGTGTGTGTGTGTGTGTGTGTGTGTGTGTGTGTGTGTGTGTGTGTGTGTGTGTGTGTGTGTGTGTGTGTTTATTTTTTTTAATCTGCCAAGTACAATAGCATATCCCCGATAGGTACACTCAACAACATGGAGGAACTGTGTGGAACCCAACATTTTTTACGATGTAAGGCTAGTGAGTTGAACAACCCCATAGCCTAAAATCTACCATCTTGAAGCCTAATTCTGTTACTTCAATCACTTCAGAAGACAGCGGTCAAGTTCATCAAGTTAAAACTCATAAGGCCTGAAGATATGGGTCCGGCGTCCAGCTGACCTTACTCCTATATTGCTTTTGACACCACATTTTTGAGGTTTCATTGAAGAGATCAATTAGATTCTCAATAGCTCCAGTGGGCCGATAGCTCTTAATGTACATGAATGAATGAGAGCGTTTGGAGAGCACAGAGAGCCTTTAGCACACACTGGGAGTAAATTGAATTTGATGAGTGGCGAGCCTGAAGTGCTTTATTGGCATCTAAACACACAAGTGACTGGCTGGCTTATGACGAATGGACGGAGATAAATCTGATTTCTAGAAGCCAGGAGCGGCCCAAAAAATGTGAAAGCACCCGTGTGTATTTCTACTGTATGTAGTGATTTTTGTAATGTGCGTTAAAACAAATTATAGGATAACAATTATTGGAATGAAAGATAATGGAATGACTTTTAAACAAAGTAATTTTAATACACTGTAAAAAAAAAAAGGGGGTTCCAGATAATTCCTTCATGTTTCCCCAACACAAATCAATTAAAGGTGCTGTATGTAAGTTTTTGACTCTTCTAAAGCATAAAAATACCCTAATATGTGAGCAGATATTTAAGAAACATGCTAAGTAAACATTTGTGTTTATCTGAGAAACAATGCTGAAGTCAGATATTCTGCTTTGAAAATGTTTTTTTTTTTTTTTTTCGTGCCGGCTGTCTTTGTTTGGTCACTTTAACCTTTAGCCTTGATGGAAAACCTCATATTTCATTCATTCATTCAGAAAGGCTCTTGAAAGCATGCATACGTTAACAAAATGCGACCTCCGGTGGACAGTAGCAAACTGCGAAATGAGATGCAGATTCAGTTCCACATGAGGTTATTAATTAGCAAATGATATAAATATTATGAACGTAAACATTAGGTGAGCAGGTTACATTGTAACCGCGTGTCCTAACAACACGCTATGTGACGAGATACGCAGTACACTGTAAAAAATGGTTGTGACTTCAACGGTAAAAAACTGTAAAAATTCTACAGTACAAATCCGTAACCTGGTTAACAGTATGTTTCCTTAATATATACGGCGAATAACCGTAAATTGACTTTCCCATAATTCCCTGCATGGCACATCTCTTTTTATGCTTTTTTTGTTGACATTTCTATGGATCTTTTTAGTTGTTTCCCCATCAGTAATGTATATTAGTGAGTTATGTTACATCGAATGTTGATAAACAATGTTTATTTCATGACTTTAATTTTATGCGTGTTACCATACTGGTGTTTAGTAGCTGTGTGAATGACACTGAGCACCTTCTTTACACTGATTCACTTTTCTGATTGTGGGAAAAGTTGTTTGTGATGAGCTTTGGTTCGTTATGTATGAACTTTCTCATCACCACCTGCATTTGGCTGTGTTATCATGTCTTTCTGTGTAACAAAAGATGTGTAGATGTTGCTAATTTAAAATACAGACATATCACCTCTATAAATTAATAAAATACGGTAGTTTACTGTAAAAATGAGAATTTACTTTTACGGATTGTACTGTATTTTTTACGGTTAAGTACTGGCAACCACACCTGCCGTTTTTTTACCGTAAATTTTACGGATTTATTTTTTACAGTGTAGTAAGTAGTTTTGTTGTTTGCACCATGGGCGTTGCTAGGCCTATTTTAGGGGGGCCTATATTTCTACTCAGCCCCCCTAAAACTTTTGCTATTAGCTCATAAACTGTACACTAAATTATCGCCTCAGTCCCCTTTAAATTTGATAGGAAAACGGCGGCAGAATTCGGCTCCTCCGCGTCTTTTGTTTTTCATTTGATCATCAAACCACAGCGAGGTGTGTGTTTATTGATAAATTGTTATAATATCTGCTTATTTGCAGTTCTTTGATATAGATAATCTTGTATCACCTGTATCGTCATGGAGTAGCGGTCGGGTTTTCTCTGCGTTCACCTGATCAGCACAGCCGTTTCCTCCAGCGAAAAATGTAACTCTTAACGAACATTTCGCTATTTTTATTTCAAAATGAACTAACAATATTAAACACATTACAGTTCGTGTGGCTTTAACTATACCATACACTCTTGCACAGAAAGGATTAAACACAGTGACAGAACCACTTAAAGTACTCGTTATAACTGTCACTGAGTCACAGGTAGAAGCATCAAGTGTTGTCTATTTAAAAAATACTTTTTATTTATTATTATCATTCAGATCGTGAACTATGCGAATTAGCCTGTAAGTTTAAAAATATATATTTATATGTGTCATTTAATTAGAAAAGTGGCAGTTTATTTATTTAATACATGGAAACAAAAACTGCACTTGAATATAGAAAGTGGTTTTTACTACAGTAAACAGGTGGGTTGAGCCTATTTGGTTTATTCAGATCTCAAATGGCTACGATATTTTTAACTTATAAGGAGCTGAGCCCCCCTAAAATGAAAATCCTAAAATCGCCCCTGGTTTGCACCAAACGAAACATGACAGAAATGTAAATACAGCCATTCAGAAGCACAGAATATGCACTCACTCACGAAATGGTAAGGTTTATAATCAATTTAATACATGTTAACCCTCTTTAACATTATTAAATGTATATACTGAATCACACATGTGTGTTTAGTTCAATTTCAAACGGAAGATCTGAGCTGAACTATCTGCTGCTGCTTTCAGTATATAGAAATAAATGTCAAGCAAAATGGCATTCAAACTCACATTGCTAGCATTTAACACTGATTAAAGCACATGAGGTGTACCTAAGGTCATCGTTGTCATAGTTTTCTGTTGTTCAGCTGTGAGAAGTAGAAGCCGTTTCTAATATATCAATTCGAGGTGTTGGTTAGAACCAAAACTCCTTTAATTATGGAAAATATTCCCTCTATCGCGTGTCGTTGCTTTTATTTAGAACACAGTTTAAATCACTCGCTCCTGTCCTCAATCTGGCAACCTGCGCTTGCATTTGTTTTAATGCAGGATTGCAATACCTAGTTCAACCACTGGGTGTCAAACTTACATACTGCACCTTTAAGTTAACTTAATTGTTTTTATAATTTAAGTGGATTGAACATAAAACAATTAAGTTGTCCCAAAAAAATCTCAAGAAGTGCTTTGATTCAGCTAATTTAAACAAAGTAGTTTGAACAAGCAGCACAACTGATTTTTGCGTTGTTTTGTTTGCACTCTTTCACTCAAATTTGCTAAATGATGAATATTTTTTCATCAGCAGTTTATTCTGTGGGTGACACGGTGGCTCAGTGGTTAGCACTGTCGCCTCCTAGCAATAAGGTTGCTGGTTTGAGTCCCAGCTGGGTCAGTTGGCATTTCTGTGTGGAGTTTGCATGTTCTCCCCGTGTTGGCGTAGGTTTCCGCTGGGTGCACAGTCCAAACACATGCACTATAGGTGAATTGAATTAACTAAATTGGCCGTAGTGTATGAGTGTGTGTGTGTGTGTGTGTGTGTGTGTGTGTGTGTGTGTGTGTGTGGATTATATGTATGGACATTTCCCAGTACTGGGTTGCAACTGGAAGGGCATTCGCTGTGTAAAACATATACTGGACAAGTTGGTGGTTCATTCCTCTGTGGCAATTCCTGATGAATAATGGAACTAAGCCAAAGGAAATTACATGAATGAGTTTATTCTGTATTTTTACTATTCATTCCATATTTTCATTAAAACACACATTCTAGTCTGAGACGCACACTCTTTAACTCTATATGAGTGAAATAACATTTATGGAACAGTCTATCTCAGATTTGAAACGCAGACGTGCAAAGCAGATTTCAGGATTTGGCCATTTAAGTAGGTTGGATTTGGTCTTGATGCCCAAAATAGCAGAGATAAAGCTAAAATTAACTTGCTGTATTTTTTGCTGTATGCAAATATTTATTGATAGTTCATTTTGGCTAAGGTCTATTAACTTAGATTAATTGTTATATACTGTAAAATTAAAAATTAGCTATAATTAAGATGAATAAAATCATATATTACAATGTATTTGTTAACTGAAGTGCAACTCTTTTTAAACCCTAATTAATTACAAAAGGGATTATAAATTAATTAAAAAAAACTAATTTTCTCAGCTAAAGTCTCGAACATGCGCAGATTTGAAAACGGTGGCACACCACACACATTTCAGATGCTATTAAAAGCACAGTTCACCCATAAATGAACATTTATTGACTAGTTAATCACCTACAGGTACAACCATTATGATTTTATTTTCTTTCTGTTGAACACAAAATAAGATATTTTGAAACATGTTAGAAACCATTAACTTCCATAGTAGAAAAAAACATATACTATGGAAGTTAATGGTTACAGGTTTCCAACATTTTTCAAAGTATCTTCTTTTGCATTCAACAGAAGAAATAAGTGAAGGGTGTAAACGATGAGCAAATTTTCACTTTTATAAGTCATATATTTTATCTTTAATGGGCATAAAAAACTAAAAATCTTTAAAAGTCATAAATGGCTTTCAATGTTTAACCATATATAATTTACCTCTGGCTTTGTCATTTATTTATTTATTTTATTTTTTATTTAATTTATGTTTTTTATTTATTTTATTTTAACTTTATATATTTGTTCTTTCAAATGTAATATGCATAATGTAACACCATATCTGTATCTTTTCTAACGTTCTTTTATTGTTAATCTTTACATGTAGCCTACTTACTATCTAGTGCACTGGCAACAGTCTACACTCGATTTCTCCCCAGATAACTTTGCCTGTATGCCTTTGATATGCTCGACAGACCCTGAAGTGTGTTCATATATAGAGACAGTACTGGTGGTCTAATCATCCCGATTTAATATCCTAAATATCAAACATGTTAGGCAGCCCGATGTGTCCGCGAGCAGATCAGGAGATTTAAGATTTGATCTGTAAACACCTCACGTTACCCAATCAAATATAATCTGACTGGAACATCTGGTCCTGGATAAGATTTCTTCATAGATTGTCGGGAAGGATAAATCTGGATAAATCGGCTTAAAACTTCTGAGGTATGAGGGTATTAACTAATGTTAATAATGAGCGAAACCATATTGTAAAATGATACTTTTTCTTGTTGATGATATACAGCGCTGCAAAAATGCTTTTCTTACTTAGATTTTTTGTCTTGTTTTGTGTCCAAATATCAACAAAATCTTAAATCAAGAAGCATTTTCTAGACAAGCAAATCATATCCCTGCTGAAAAAAAACAGCTTAAACTAGCCTAAGCTGGTTGGTTAGTTTAAATTGGTTGACCAGCCTGGTTTTAGAGGGGTTTTGGCCATTTCCAGGCTGTTTTTCAGCCATTTCCAGCCTGGTCTTAGCTGGTCAGGGTGGAAAATGACCAGCTAAAACCAGCTTGACCAGCCTGGTTTAAGCTGGACATAGCTGGTTTTGGCTGTGGGCTCCCAGTCTGGGGTGCCTTTCCCAAAATCATCGTTAGCCAACTAAGGTCGCAAGTTCCGTCGTTTACCAAAAAAAAATATAATCACGCCTTGATTTTTAATTATTTCATTAGGGCAATAAGGTCTGACTTTCCTTAGACAAAAGTCTCATCACTTAACAGAAATACAGTCCAGTATAGAATATAAAGTCATGCTGCAGTGGAAACAGAATGAATATTGTGACTCCCATGAGCTTGGAGGACTGCATCCACACATCTCTGCAATGACTCAAATCACTTATTAATAAAGTCATCTGGAATGACAAAGAAAGCGTTCCTGCAGGACTCCCAGAGTTCATCAAGATCCTTTGGATTCATCTTCAACGCCTCCTCCTTCATCTTACCCCAGACATGCTCAATAACGTTCATCTCTGGTGACTGGGCTGGCCAATCCTGGAGCACCTTGACCTTCTTTGATTTCAGAAGCTTTAATGTGGAGGCTGAAGTATGAGGAGTGCTATTCTGCTGAAGAATTCGCCCTCTCCTGTGGCTTGTAATGTAATGGGCAGCACAAATGTCCTGACACCTCAGGCTGTTGATGTTGCCATCCACTCTGCAGATCTCTCACACGCCCCCATACTGAATGTGACCCTAAACCATGATGTTACCTTCACCAACCTTGACTGATTTCTGTCAGAATCTTGGGTCCATGCATGTTCCAGTAGGTTTTCTGCAGTATTTGTGATGATTGGGATGCAGCTCAACAGAGGATTCATCTGAAAAATCTACCTCCTGCCACTTTTTTCCAAATGATCAACTAGAAGCCGAGTTATTATTTGTTGCTCTTACAACTGGGATCGACGACAAGACTTTTGTCAGGTAGTGTATGCGTCTTTATTTATATGTGATTATATGCCACAAAAAGGCATTTTCCTTTGAATAAAAGTAACTCTTGTGTATTATTAGCCTGACATAAAAACACGGATAAATATATTATTTATTTTTTAGAGTTGAAAATATTTAATAAAAAGCTGTATAATTTAGCAGTAATTCCACATTTTGAATAGTACCTGCATGTTTACAAGTGCTCAGTTTTGACATAAATATCGTGTGAATAATAACATTGTTTGCACAAGAAAATAAAACTGTTAATTGCTTTATGATGATGGTGATGTCTCAAGGCCTTCACTATAGTGACGTCAAACCCAGCAGACCGAGAAAACACTTTTACACTTAAAATAGATGTGTTAAAAACAACACTACCCGTGCTATTTCTTAACACACCTGTGTGTCTGGTTAAAGCGGTATTTCTCAATCCCATACTCGCACCTCATCACCGTATTTTTAGCATAGCTTGCTTAATTGACAGGTACAGTTGGAGTCAGAATTATTAGCCCCCCTGTTTATTTTTTCCTTAATTTCTTTTTAACGGAGAGAAGATTTTTTCAACACATTTCTAGACATAATAGATATTTTTCAAGACACTTCTATACAGCTTAAAGTGACATTTTAAAGGCTTAACTAGGTTATCACGTGACCACACACACATACACACACAGAGACAAACACAGACACAGCCACACACACATACATTGTCATGCGCTCGTCTGAGCTCCAGAGAACAGTGTACGTCGGTCAGTTTATCAAAGATGTACCGCTGGATAGCGTCTCACTATAGTTGTTAAACGTGATATTTAATTAATCGTGTCTCTATCTAACTAGTCTTTTGAATCTATCAGGTAACGTGTCACAGCATCAGTACACTGCTTCAATCTTTCACTTTCACGCTTGTACTTAGTCATTTTAGCGCAAACCTCAGATACTGTTGGTTGTGCAGCTTTTTTACCAACCAAATTTGTGGACGTCATTATAATAACACAGATCACTCTGCCTACTCATGCCAGCGAAAGTCCCGCGAAAAAAAGTGATTGACAGGTTGTAATCAGGAGAATGCCGCCCTCGAACTGAAAGTTATGCCGCCTTCAATCCGAAAAAGCCGGCGAGGAGGGGGCGGCGGAGCTGGGTGTTGAGATGATGCGGGGTTTGTCACGGACGAAAGCAAAGACCGAGGGGCGCTGAGATGATGCAGGGTTTGTTGCGGACGAAAGGAAAGGGGGGGAGACCAGGGGGAGACGCGCAGCGGACATCGCCCTTACTGCTCTGCCACCCTAGGCAGCCGCCTAGGTCGCCTCTATGGACGCGCCGGCCCTGGTGGTAAGTTGTGTGTAACTTATCTTTATTTATTTATGATTTGTTTATGGGTAAAACAAAGACCATGCGGGTCAGGTATTGTAGTTGAAACGGTAGGCTACAAATAATTAATTCGTTATGAATTAATTAATTATTCATAAATAATTAATTCACCTCCGCCTATGAAGATGATGCCATCGTCCATCGCGATGTTTCACATTAGACATCATACGATGCTAAATTGGTCAACATCGCCCAACCTGAACAGAGCATGGGTGTTTTCCAGTACTGGGTTGCGGCTGGAAGGGCATCCACTGCGTAAAACATATGCTGGAATAGTTGGTGGTTCATTCGCTGTGGCGACCTCTAAAATGAACAAACGAATGTAAATGTACTTTGAGTTAGACACATTTTACAGTGTACACTGAAAATAAAGCCTCATTGGATCAACTGAAGGCAACGCAGTGGCGCAGTAGGTAGTGCTGTTGCCTCACAGCAAGAAGGTCGCTGGTTCGAGCCTCGGCTGGGTCAGTTGGCGTTTCTGTGTGGAGTTTGCATGTTCTCCCTGCGTTCGCGTGGGTTTCCTCCTGGTGCTCCGGTTTCCCCCACAGTCCAAAGACATGCGGTACAGGTGAATTGGGTAGGCTAAATTGTCTGTAGTGTATGAGTGTGAATGAGTGTGTATGGATGTTTCCCAGAGATGGGTTGCAGCTGGAAGGGCATCCGCTGCGTAAAACATGTGCTGGATAAGTTGGCGGTTCATTCCGCTGTGGCGACCCCGGATTGATAAAGGGACTAAGCTGAAAAGAAAATGAATGAATGAATGGATCAACTGAAATAAATGACTTCAACTGCTAAAGAACGCATTTTTTTCCTACTTATCTATTACTCAAAACCGTAATAAATTGAATATAAACTAATTAATTAATGTAGCTGTAACAAGCTGAAATAATGTGCTTAAGTTTTCACTTTTGACAGTGTATGCTGCATGCAATCATGTTGCCTGTCCAAATGTTTCATTAACTGGAAACATTTATTTCCGAGGTTTGATGTTATTTCTAGGGATGTTTGTACCTGTGGATGGCCGAAAAAAATACATGATATTTTTCTTCTCTCATCTCTGGTTTTGTTTCGAAGAGAAAATTACACGTATAACGAGAGCAGCTCTAAATAGCTTCAATCAGAGCATGCTGTAGGCCTGTTTTGTTAGACCAAACAGCCATCTTGTTGTTCTGTTTCGAAGTAGCCATATGGATTCCCCTCAGCTTGAAAAGTTTTGTACAGCACTGTCCTCAAAAGTAGTGCTGCTGTACTCGGAGACTCTGAGGCTGTAGGAAATAGAGAACTATTGATTTTCTTCTTCTATTTTTTTTGAAAGCAGATCCTCAGCATCTTAAACTGTACCGAGAGAAAGAGGCTTTCATTAATGGCCGATCTGTCAGACTCACGGCTGGATATGAAGTGTGTCATCCAGAGGTGTGGGCCGCACTGCTAATAGTCTTCTGGGATGCCAAGCGCTCAGAAAAAAAAAGTGATGGGAATGAAGCTAGTGGAAAGCTATGAGGCCAGAGAGCAGGAGAACGTCTGACATCCTTTTTGAGTTTGTTCATATTCTTCATTACTCTGAATAATTATGCTCATTAGATTCTCATTACTCTTAATATTGTAATGAAACACAACCTGTCTGGACAGGCATGAAGCGTCAATCAGCATATATTAAAGGTCAGTGTATTGGGGGTAATGTGAGTAACGTAATAATATTACTTTTCTAAGTGATGAGTAATGCGTTACTTTATATTAAGTAATGATATTTGTTAAAAAATAATAGTTACTTAAAATATCAACACAGGCTCATTCGGAAAACGTACCCAATATACATTTCTGGAGGTCGCGAATTATGTAGCCAGAGCTACGTATGGCTGCATTTCGTCTTTAAAAGGAACGCTACGGGGCGGTATGACGAAGTTATTTTTTGTGCTTGCCAGCTGACCGCTTACCTCCGTGTGGATGGCTTTTCTACTGTCACAAGTTTGTCCAGTAGCTCATCGTGTACGTCGGCAGACTTGTGACCTGGAGTGGAGTTGACTGTGATGACGAGGTTCGAGTCTGGTGAAGAATGGTTCCAGAAAGCAGGTAAGACAAAAACAGAAGCCAAAAATTTTAATAAACAAGTAAATAAAAGGGTGAGAAATCTAAAAATGTGGTTAAAGGGTTTTTCTTTTCTAGATTGGGTGGGTCATTCGATCAGTCAGTCAGTCGACAGTGGCCTCTGGTGGATTTATGTGAGAACAGCAGGCACGAATGACACTCGCGAGAGAAATTTGAGATCTCAAAAATAGTACATAGCAGCCTCTGGTGGATTCGCGAAAACAAAAACGGACAAAAAAATGTACCTACTGGGATGTATTTGGTGCTCTCCAGAAATGTATATAGGGATAGGTTTTTGGAATGAGCCTGGGTTGAAAAAAGGTAATGTGAGTTACTTTTTAGTTTAATTATTTAGCTTTTCAATAAAAAAAAAACATTCTGAATTCACACACTCAATGAGTGTTTTCTCCAAAATATGAATGAATAAAAGCTTTCGTAAAAACATTTTTGTTTGTGTTCAAAAGAAACCTACACTTGGTTTGGAACAAGTAAAGGGAGAGTAAATGACGACACAATTTTAATTTTTTCAATCTACAGTAGCACACAATTTTTTCCCATCACTATATGACTATATGACACTATATGACTTCGTCTGGCAGTTCATTTTGTAAATTTATATTTATATATATATATATATATATATATATATATATATATATATATATATATATATATATATATATATATATATATATATATATATATATATATAATGCACAAAATGAACTGCCAGACGAAGTTAATTGTTCATAGCTTCTTAATGTACCTCTGCTCTCGCCAAAACTTAAGAATAAATAAATAAACAAATAATAAATACAAATAAAATAAAATAAGATAAATTGTTTACATATTTTTTTAAATAAGATAAAATGTTTTAGTAAAATCTTCCAATCCAAGCTGATTCTGAATACGTAGCCCTATATGTAATGTTCATTTTAAAGACAAAATGCAGCCATGCGTAGCTCTGGCTACATAATTCGCGATCTCCAGAAATGTATATAGGGCAACTTCTTTAGAATGAGCCTATGTTGAAATCTTTTTTTAATCTTCTACTGTACCATAGCAATTCTATGACTGATTTTCTTTTTAATGAATTTTATATTTTGACAGCGTCACAGAGAATAATTCAATAGACAAAAAAATAAAAAGGCTGGACCAGGCAGCAAACAATCGTCAAAACACAGAAATAGTCCAGGGTCAAAAACACAGGAAAAGGAAAAAAAAAAATGAAATGAAAGTGGGGTTTTTATAAGTGTGTAAATTGGCTGCAGGTGTCTGTGTAATCACCATCAAGTTCATGAGAATCAGGTGTGTGGTGGAAGAGATTCTGGGAAATGAAGTCCAGGTGATAGATGCACTCAGTGTTGTTGTGAATTCCCTACAGCTTTTTATATGTACAAGATATGACAAATCTCTTTTTTAATAAATTGAAAATATGTTTGTGATTTCAGTGCAACTCTGAAGATGAAGTTCACATGTTATCACATTTACAATAAATTCCCAATTACATTCGACAGAAGCTGAAAATGCCACAAGCATCATGCAAGCTTCAGTATGTCTATAGTAAAAGAAACTTCACCACTCATTCACACAGACAAGCTGAGCGTGCAGACTTGGCTGTACAACACATGTGCTGCATCCCAATTCACATACTATTCGTCCAACATAATATTCGAAAATAGAATTTGTATGTCCCACACCGTAGTATGTTGAAATTAGTATGCCAAAGGTTCCTGGATAGTTTACTGTTTCCGGTAGTATTCATTTTTATTTCTGTAGCACTTTTACAATGTAGATTGTATCAAAGCAGCTTATCATGGAATTAAAACTGTCAGTCCAGTTTTCAGAGTTCAGTGTGGTTTAATTTTCACTGCTGAAAGTCCAAACACTGAAGAGCAAATCCATTGATGTGCAGCTCCATAAGTCCCAAACCATGCAAGCCAGTGGCGAGGAACAAAACTTCACCAACTGACAAAGTGAAGGAAAAATCCTCAAGACCCTGTTGGGCACAACCATTTCTCCTCTGGCCAAACTTCTTTGTGAAGTAATGTGAAGTGTATAACTGCCCATACTCTTACCACTAATATTGCCCACAATATGTTGCATGTTGGACGTGAATTTGATTAGAAGTACAATCTTGAGTTAAAAAGTGTTAACAAACTACAAACATGAAAGACGAGTGAGACCAACCATCAGGTAGAGAGGCTTTGGTAGGAATTATTAATAATTAATATCTAGCCATCTGTAAATCACATTTTCTGTGTTATATATCATCTGCAATAACAAAGTGAACTTGCATCAAGATTAGTTTGGACATTAACTTCTGAAAGCATAATTATCCAAAGACCTGAGGAGATTTCTCTGCATGAAAGACTCGTGAATGGCAGATTATCCTGCTGCTGCTTCTCCAATGAGTTAGGTAATTAAACATGTAAGAAATGTGGATGATGTGTGGATGATTGACAGGGCATGTAGCTAAGCAAAATAATGATCTGTTAATGAGGAAGTAGTATGACCCAAATCTTGCATTCTCTTCAGTTACACACTCAAAAGTATATACTTTTCCTTTACAAAAAAGTACATACTTTTAGGGCGTAGTATAAGTAAGCTAATAGGAATGCAGCAATGGGCTTCATTTGTAAAACATGATCTTAAAGCATGTATATACGCTAAATGCCAATGTTCAGATTAATAAAAATGTCCTGAGCACATATACACTGCTTACAATTTCCTGTAGTAGCTTACTGTAAATCAATTACAGCAAGAATACTGTATTTATATTTACTGCCCCATCTATTTTGCTGTATATGTATTTACAGTATTGTATATAATTACAGTAAACTATACAGTAAGTTTCATAATGCAACTTTAAAATACAGTAACATACCGCATAAGTGTTCCACAATAAAATACAGTTCACATTACAGTTAAATACTGTGTCATTTACAAATTGTTAACAGTGTACAATACACACTTTTCCTTGGAAAAGTAAGCAATTCTTGCCAGGGAGTTTGTAAGGTGTAAATCTGAATCATTTAAAAAATGATTTAGTAATTTATTTGTTGGTAAAATATAGGACAATATGTACATACAGTAGATGCATCATTTTTGTACATCAAGCCCTAGAATTGTTATGCTTTTTGATATTACCAACTATTTCTTACCATATTAGTTTAATGTATTGTTTTTATTTTAAACACCCTGACTTTGATACTGTTCGTGTAATTTCCCATATTAGCATCTGATAAATCAAAAGGCTCACGTTAATTAAAAACATTTATTCATTCATTTTCCTTCGGCTTAGTCCCTTATTTATCAGGGTTCGCCACAGCAGAATGAACCACCAACTATTCCAGCATATGTTTTAAGCAGCGGATGTCCTTCCAGCCGCAGCCAGGTATTGGGAAACACCCATTCTCACATTCACACACACACACACACTCATACACTACGGCCAATTTTGTTTACCCATTTCACCTATAGAGCATGTCTTTGGACTGTGGAGGAAACCGGAGCACCCGGAGAAAACTCACACAAACACAGGGAGAACACGCAAACTCCACACAGAAATGCCAACTGACCCAGCCGGGATTCGAACCAGCGACCTTCTTGCTGTGAGGCAACAGTGCGAAGCACTAAGCCACTGTGCTGCCTAGTTGAAAACATAATTAAAAAATATGGTGTCTAGACAGAATTTCTATCATTAAAATGAAGTGCCAGCAGATATTAAGCAGACAGTGACTGCTAGTTCACATATATTGCAAAGATGCTTAAAGTTTAATTAAAAAGTTGAAGGTTTAATTGGAAAGTTATATCCAGCTGAAGGCAACTTATTAGAAGGCAAACTTATTAGCCCTCCTGAGAAGTTTGTATTATTTTTAAAATATGATGTTTAACACAGCAAGGTAATTGTTCACAGTATTTCCTATACATATTTCTTCTGAAGACCATATTAAATATTTTAATTTGGCTGCAATTAAAAATAAAATAAAACAAAAATGCTAAGATTAACTTTAGCCCCTTTTTTTAAATTGGCGACCATCTAATTAACCTAGTTAGGCCTTTAAATTACACTTTAAGCTGAATACTATCTTTCAAAATGTACTGTCATCATGGTGAAGACAAAATAATAAGTTATCAGAAATTAGTCATTAAAACTATCGTTAAATTGAGTTGAACAAATTATATCTCTTTAACAGCACATGGGAAATATTTGATTAAGCACAAAAAATGTGCAGGAGGGTTAAACATTTTGTCTTCAACTGTATATCTTAACGGAATCATCAAATCTATCAGTTGTTATAAGGGACATACCAATTATAAATGGATTAAAATATATCACACTTTATTTGGTCACACTTTATTTTGATGGTCCGTTTGTTGAATGTAAGTTACATTGCAACTAATTATCATTAGATTATAAGTAGACTGTTAGGTTGGGGTTTGGGTTGGGATTGGGGTTAGGGTTAGTGTAAGTTGACATGTACTTGCAAAGTTTCTTATAGTCAGTTAAATGTCTGTTGAAGGACTGTTAAATGTCAGTGTCACCAGATATTAAGCAGACAGTCTACTAATACTCAAATGGACCATCAAAATAAAGTGTTACTCTTTATTTTTATGTAACATTCACACTATTAACAAACCATGAACTAAAGCTTGTAGCTCAATAAACTACTAATTAGCTGTTTATTATTAGTTAGCAAGGTAGCAGTTGGGTTTAGTATTGGCTGGTATTAGCAATGCAAAATAAGATAATAGTATTTTATAAGTGCTAATAAACACTCAATATCTTAATAATAGGCAGGTAATAAGCCAGTAGTAAATGATGTAAATTGTTACTGTGTGTAAAGTGTTACCAAAAATATCTATCTATCTATCTATCTATCTATCTATCTATCTATCTATCTATCTATCTATCTATCTATCTATCTATCTATCTATCTATCTATCTATCTATCTATCTATCTATCTATCTATCTATCTATCTATCTATCTACAGTATATGCACAGCAATGAAAATGAGGTGTGAGTTTAATTGTCATACACTGTAAAAACTGCAGGGTCCCACACATAAAACAATTAAGTTGTCCCTCCAAATACTCTCAAGAATCATGTTGTTTCAGGTCATTCAGTAGTTTGAACAAGTGGCAAAAATATGTTTTAAAGTGTAATATGTGTTTTCATGTTGCTAAATAACATGCTATTTATAACTGGGTGAAATATAATGCACATGGCAGGCTTGTGGTACTAATAACAGCAGTGACAGACATACACACACACACACACACAAAAAAAACATATCAAACAAAAAAATATATCGATCACAATTTATTTTAATATACAATTCACACTATCAACAAACCATTAACTGAGACTTTTACCTCAATAAACTAGCTAATTCAAAATAGTAAGGTAGTAATTGGGTTTAGGTATTGGGTAGGATTAGGGATGTAAAATAAGACCATAAGCTACTTTATAACTACTATAATAAACAGTTAATATGTTAATAGGTAAGTAAGTCATTAAATGTTGTGAATTGTTACTTAAACTAAAGTGTTACCAAAAAAATCTATCTATTTTATAAGTGCTAATAAACACTTAATATCTTAATAATAGGCATAATAGGCACAATCTATCTATCTATCTGTCTGTCTATCTATCTATCTATCTATCTATCTGTCTGTCTGTCTGTCTGTCTGTCTGTCTGTCTGTCGTGATGAAATTGAGATTGGTATTTAATTGTCATAACATGTTTTCATTTTGCAAAATAATAACTTACAACTGATTACTGGGTGAAATAATGGCCATTATGGTGTGCTTGTGGTAGCCTACTGTATACTGTGAATAAAATAAGGTTGGCGTTTAATCGTGATAATGTTTACATTTTGCAAAATATTCGCTTTTATTTATTACTGGGAAAAATACTCTGGACAAATGACTCATTGGATTTACTATTTGTTAAGGTAAGTGGTTGGAAACAACTGATATGGGATGAATTTAAACAAACAAATTATAGTTTTTGTCAGTCACTTTGGTGCATTTCTCACAACACTATTTACATTTGCACAGCAGTTAATGCATTTCTCAAAACAATTAGCACAAACTGCAAAACCTAGTGGATAACCTGCAAAAGCGTGTCACTTGTTTAAAATGGATAGCTCACTCCTCAAAAGCAAGTATTGATGTCAATGAAAGTGTCAGTGTCATCAAAATGAAATGTCCTGCCACCATTGTTTATGAACAAGATAGTCAAATGGCTTTGTCATGTTTTCATTAGGACACTTTACTCTACATTTTTTCCAATGCAAAATAGTCAGATTTTGGTGACACGTCCTGAAAATGCTCAAGACAGCACTATATACTATTTGCACAGCCATTTAAAAACTACAGTAAAGTTAGACATCACTGCATTTAGTGAGGTATCTGAGTACAAGACACTGAATATGTGTGTTTCACATTTTACTGCATTTGCTCTTTACAATGCTAATTTATTCTCAGCATTGTGTAAAATAATAAATACACCCTTATTTACAACAAACATAAACTCCCTTTGGGTAGAGCTGTGCACAACTGTAAACAATACTGCAGAACATATTGGAACTAAACCTACAACATACACAGGTCTGTAAATCATTCATGAAACTGTTCAATTTAGGAGACATTTTCAGAAAAAAAAAAAGATTTAAAGTTTTTAAATTAAATTTGCTTTGACAGATTTTGACAACTAGTTCAACATTTTTGTATGTAATGACTCCAGTAATGAAATGAGGACTATTAGTTTTATATGGAATGACTATTCAGCATTCACAAGTTTAGTTTATTTTGACTGACATGACATAAGCAAATGATAATGTTACAAACAGCAGAGAGTTGCATGAAAGTAATTGATGCATGTCCAAAAGCCTTTGCAATTTGTTGAAAGGAATGAGAAACTGCTACTATGATGTGCACAAATGACTAATTGTTTTGAGAAATGCATTAACTGTTGTGCAAATGTAAATAGTGTTGTGAGAAATGCACCAAAGCCACTGAGAAAAACTGTAAATGTAGTCACTGTCAACTTAATTTGATTAAATTCAGCCTATAAATTGCTTTCAATGAATCTTTAGTATATGCCCATTATGGTGTGCTTGTGCCGTGGTACTTCTAACAGCATTGACACACGCACACACACACACAAAAAAACAATTCACAGATCCCAGTTCGTCATATCTCAGATCGGATAATCCGCGTAAACTGGTTAGAAATCCATGGGATGGCGCTCGTGAAGCCTTTGGCACGTGCACTGGGAGCTGTCCACGGCTCTGAAACTACAGCGGAGCCCTTTTAAGCCTCCAGACGCCTTCACTAAAGCAGCTGGACTGTATTGCTGTTCACATTGAGCCACATTAATCTCAAAGGAGGTGAAAGCGATGTCTCAAGACCACAGAAAACAGCGGTCGTGCCGCTGAATCGATCCGGCGTCGTCGCGCGGAGTCCTGACGCGTTCACTCCCTCATTCATACTTCACTACAGAGTGCAGAAATGGACCATTGTCTGCTGGATTACTTGCTTTTTTGGAAACTAGTATGAAAAGGAGTTCAATATTTCCCCCAACTGAATGACCCCGCTGGTTTCTTGTGCTCAGCAATCCTCGTACGCTTTTCTTCGAGCAACTTCTCCTTCTTCTTAAGAGCTTTGAGTCAAACGGCGGGCTTTTTTTACTTTGAGTTTAGATATTATTGTGTAGCCAAATAGTCGAGTACATTAGCTATGTGTTGTGTAGGTCGTTTTTTGCAGAGCTGGCGCGAAAAATGATTGCTGTAAACAGCGAGTGTATAACTATGGTGAGAAGATGCCTGCTGACGTTCAAACCGTTCAGGTAAGATTCTTAACACAAAATCCCGCTTAAAATATTAAGATATTGCAGATATTTTGGCGGTAACACTGTTTAGACAGACCTCGTAGCAGCCTATGGGGTTTCTGTGGCGTTTGAATGAGTGAAGTTTGCGTATTGTGTATGTGTTGTAGGGCAGCCCTCAGTTATTTTGTAATATTGTTTTATTTATTTTCTAATATCAACAGTATTTGGAAAATTAGTGACATTAGTGCCAATTGGTTTAGTGTCTATTACAGTATCTGAATGGAGGTTAAGTTTAAGCTGAGTTAAACAAACAAATACATACATTATGTATATTATTGTGCATTTAATCAATATCTGATGTGACATCATATTATTGCCAATTTGTTTACTGTTTAGGCTACTACAGTATCAGAATGGAGGTCAAGTTTTAGCTAAGTAAATATACAGCCAAACAAATACATACATTGTGTATACTATTGTGCATTAATTAATAAACATTACGCTCTTTTAAAAACTAATTTGAATATTCCACGATATCAGGTTCTATTTTCGAACACAATTTAAATGTATTGTAGTTAAATGGTCTCTTAACAGTTGCTACAACGTTGTAGGCTAATATAAGGAGATATATAATCGCTTACTGTAACTAATGGTGTGTCTTTATGGAGGTTGTGGCTATTCTGGGTTCTTGAGAGATTGCATTGATGTCCTCAGGAGAGGATGTGAGGATGGTGTGAGGACTGAGTGTCACTGATGAGCTTTCCCGCTGTTTCACACAGTGGCGGGAATCCAGCAGCGCGCGGATGTGGGTCATTCTGTTCTGCAGTATAGCCTACCGTTTGAGCTCTGCAATTCTTAAATTCACCATTGCTTGTGATTATTTATTTATTTATTTATTTATTTATTTATTTACTTACAGCAGTAAGTTGGCTATTAGTATTATTAAAGTACGCTTTTGTCAAACTTAAAGGGATAGTTCACACAGAAATGAAAATTTATGTATTCTTTTACTCACCCTTCACTTGATTCAAAGCTGTTTGAGTTAGTTTTTTTTCTGTTGCACACAATATAAGATATTTTGAAACCTGCTGTAATTGTTTAACCAATGACTTCCCTAGTATTTGTTTTTTTCTTCTATGGAAGTCAATGGTTACAGGTTTTAATATATATATATATATATATATATATATATATATATATATATATATATATATATATATATATATTTATTTATTTATTTATTTATTTATTTTGAACATACAGGGAGTACAGAATTATTAGGCAAGTTGTATTTTTGAGAATTAATTTTATTATTGAACAACAGCCATGTTCTCAATGAACCCAAAAAACTCATTAATATCAAAGCTGAATATTTTTGGAAGTAGTTTTTAGTTTGTTTTTAGTTTGAGCTATTTTAGGAGGATATCTGTGTGTGCAGGTGACTATTACTGTGCAGAATTATTAGGCAACTTAACAAAACACAAATATATACCCATTTCAATGATTTATTTTCACCAGTGAAACCAAAATAACATCTCAACATTCACAAATAGACATTTCTGACATTCAAAAACAAAACAAAAACAAATCAGTGACCAATATAGCCACCTTTCTTTGCAAGGACACTCAAAAGCCTGCCATCCATGGATTCTGTCAGTGTTTAGATCTGTTCACCAACAACATTGCGTGCAGCAGCAACCACAGCCTCCCAGACACTGTTCAGAGAGGTGTACTGTTTTCCCTCCTTGTCAATCTCACATTTGATGATGGACCACAGGTTCTCTATGGGGTTCATATCAGGTGAACAAAGAGGCCATGTCATTAGTTTTTCTTCTTTTAGACCCTTTCTTGCCAGCCACGCTGTGGGGTACTTGGATGCGTGTGATGGAGCATTGTCCTGCATGAAAATCATGTTTTTCTTGAAGGATGCAGACTTCTTCCTGTACCACTGCTTGAAGAAGGTGTCTTCCAGAAACTGGCAGTAGGACTGGGAGTTGAGCTTGACTCCTTCCTCAACCCGAAAAGGCCCCACAAGCTCATCTTTGATAATACCAGCCCAAACCAGTACTACACCTCCACCTTGCTGGCATCTGAGTCAGACTGGAGCTCTCTGCCCTTTACCGATCCAGCCACGGGCCCATCAAGACTCACTCTCATTTCATCAGTCCATAAAACCTTAGAAAAATCAGTCTTGAGATATTTCTTGGCCCAGTCTTGACGTTTCAGCTTGTGTGTCTTGTTCAGTGGTGGTCGTTTTTCAGCCTTTCTTACCTTGGCCATGTCTCTGAGTATTGCACACCCTGTGCTTTTGGGCACGCCAGTGATGTTGTAGCTCTGAAATATGGCAAAACTGGTGGCAAGTGGCATCTTGGCAGCTGCACGCTTGACTTTTCTCAGTTCATGGTTCAGTTCTCAGTTTATTTTGCGCCTTGGTTTTTCCACACGCTTCTTGCAACCCTGTTAACTATTCTGAATGAAACGCTTGATTGTTCAATGATCACGCTTCAGAAGCTTGGCATTTTTAAGAGTGCTGCATCCCTCTGCAAGATATCTCACTATTTATGACTTTTCGGAGCCTGTCAAGTCCTTCTTTTTACCCATTTTGCCAATGAAAATGAAGTTGCCTAATAATTATGCACACCTGATATAGGGTGTTGATGTCATTAGACCACACCCCTTCTCATTACAGAGATGCACATCACCTAATATGCTTAATTGGTAGTAGGCTTTTAAGCTTATACAGCTTGGAGTAAGACAACATGCATAAAGAGGATGATGTGGTCAAAATACTCATTTGCCTAATAATTCAGCACTCCCTGTATAGCCTAATTTTGGGTTCAACAAAAAAAGAAACTCTAATGGGTTTATGACAAGGGAAGGGTGATTAAATGACAACAGATTGTTATTTTTTTTTAAATTTATGGTTGAACTAATCCTTTAATTAACTGATTAATTAGTGTAACGATGTATTTACAGTGGCACGAAACAGAAAAGGAAGGAAATGAGGATGAACAGTGAGGGATTGACAGTCAGGTTACATGAGGATGTCAAGTCTTTGAAAATATTCATTGATGTTTGTGTTTTGTTGTTCCAATGAAAAACGAGGCCATTTTAAGGAATGGCAGTTTAATGGGGAAAAGAGAAGGCTGAGAAGTGCTGTATTAACAGATTTTTTTTCCTGTGCTTCAGTGGCCCTTTGATATTATGTAACATTCCTAGAATTGTCTTCTGTATACTGAACTACTAAAGTAGAAGTAAGGCTACTTAACGTGCAAAGCATGCAGTTACAGCATATTCTTAAATAGAAGTCATGGACATTTGGAAATAAGCATGAATCTTTAATAAAAAATAAAATAAAAACATAAATATTTCTAAGGGTGTCATGGTGGCGTAGTGGGTAGCACTATCACCTCACAGCAAGAAGGTCGCTGGTTTGACCTTCAGCTGGGTAAGTTGGCATTTCTGTGTGGAGTTTGCATGTTCTCCCCGTGTCTGTGTGGGTTTCCTCCTGGTGCTCTGGTTTCTCCCACAAGTCCAAAGACATGTGGTACAGGTGAATTGGGTAAGCTAAATTGGCCGTAGTGTGTGTGAATTAGTGTATGGGTGTTTCCCAGTGATGGGTTGCAGCTGGAAGGGCATCTGCTGTGCAAAACATATGCTGGATAAGTTGGTGGTTCATTCCACTGTGGCGACCCCCAGAAAAAAAAATGAATGAATGAATGTTTCTATACAGTTCTAATACATGCACATTATAATACCAGTGCACATTTGTGGACTTGATGCTTTAGTGAGAGTGAATCTCAATCCGAAGCTGTTGTGTTGACTCCACAACATTTCAAATCAGTGATGAGAATCAACCCCTGCCGCATTTAAATTATGTATTTAGATTCACTATTTCTTTAGAGGGAATCCTAGGAGATATTTGCACCTCAGGGCTACATTATAAAACAGTTTGCAATTATACCATTTGGAGTGTAAATGAATGAAAATATTTGTCATATTTATGCTGGTTTACAGAGACAATAAAGCCCTCTCTACATCTTACATCAACCATAAACACTTATTAAATTACCATTAGGGGTTTTAGTTACACCTTTGCAGTATGTATATATATATTATAGGTGGGCATAGATTATTTATTTTAATCTAGATTAATCTCACTGTAATCTTGGAATTAATCTAGATTAATATAGATTAAAATGGCTCATTTGAATTCTGCCGAAGGCATTCAGAATATGTGTGCTACAAAAATAAGATGAGAACGAGTTTCTCAAGCCAGGTGGCGCATTAGACCAGGGGCTCATCTCCTGTTTCCAAAATGCACCACAAACTGCTTGAGAAACTGTTCTACTATGATAATTGGTGATGAAAATAAATGATGTTCAATAAGATGTACTTGTGTTTACTAATTGTTTATTCAGTTAACCATGAATGTTGAACTGTAGGCCTACATAAGCTACAAACAGCGATTTTTGATGACCTTAATCTGACTAAAGTCATAATTGAACTAAACAGAAATAGAATTAAGATGTGGAGTATGCAGATATTAGTGGGGTTATTGAAGTAAACACCGCAATCAAACTATTACCGTCATGTAGGACTTTTCACCATATTTTCCGACAAGATCCACACACAGTCAGTAAAGGACCGCATACACACACACACACACACACACACACATACGTCGCGAAATGCTGAAGTTTTTTTTCTTTCCATTCGGCGTGCGTTATTAAATTCCATAACACTCTCACCTGTTCTTACTCATTTATTTGCGTCTAATAGCCCAGTTTATCACGGGGGCACGAATGAAATGTTCATAAGTTAAAGTGAAACTGCCGAACTGCAGTTAAAGTCACCTAAAATTACAGGAAACTCTTACATGAAAGCACTTCACGAAAACACCTTCATTATATTATTGTCTATTAAGGCAAATAACTAGATTACAGATGTCCATGTAAGCGTAGTCAGTAGTAAGTAAGTGAAAGATCCAGAAGGGCGTCCTGCTGATTTGATTTCAGAAGGACACTTTTTTTGTCAGACGGCTCACCGGTCAGGTATACATCCGCGCTAAAATATCAAGGTGAAAGTCATCATAGCTTGTGTAGAATAGACCCAGCTCCCAACCCAACTTTGAGAATAGATTAACTGCAATATTTTTCACCTGATAAGAGTCTCGCGTTAACGCAGCACGTTAATGCCAATAACGGCCCACTACTACTAATATATATATATATATATATATATATATATATATATATATATATATATATATATATATATATATATATATTTCACTGCTCTGTTGCACAACAATGGATTAAAACTGCATTATTTAATCTACGCCTTTCATTTAAAGACAAAGCAAACAAATAGGAATACATTTATGTTAATAAAGAAATATGTAAATAAATACATAAATAAATAAAAACTTGAATGAATAAATAAGACAAAAAATGCATATGCAAATTTATAATAAGGTATTATTATACTTAATATGACAGGTTCAGTTCTCATCAAGCAAATGCTTTTATGAGCAAAACAATTGTGAATTTATAATAACTTTGAACAATAAAGCTTTTGATCACCCATCCATAGCAGCAGGTTCTAACATATTTTGGATTGTACTTGCCCAGACTGCACATGCTGTATTGCAATTCAAAACAAACTTGATTTTTAGAGTCCTTCCTTTGGACTCTGTAATTTTTTTCATTATGACTCGACTGAGACTCATTAATAGCGCTTTAAATTTAACCTACTTTTAAAATTAATTTGTTTATTTATTTATTTAGGCAAGCACTATCCGCTCTTGAACAGGACAGAAATTTTAATTTGATAAATGTCTGCACTTGTATAACCTTCAAAACTTGTCTCTGGTGTTATCTGGTTTCCAATAATATTTATATATGTATCTATGTACACTCGAAACAATATATTTGCTGCTTGTTCAAACTACTTATTTAAAATGAGCTGAAACATCCCAATTCTTGAGTTTTTTTGGGGGGACAACTTAATAGTTTTATGTCAAATGAACTTTAAATTGTAAAAACCATTAGGTTAACTTAATTGATTTGTGTTGGGACGACATGAAGGGATTGTGTGGAACCCAGCATATTTGCATGTATATCTGTGCATGTAAACTGAGAAGTCACTGGAAATAAATGAGTGAAAGATAAAGAACATCACATGGCATATTTTAACTGTCTTTTTTTCATGTCAATCTAAAAACGCGTTCTGCTATTTTGATGCTGTTCTTCTTCACATAATAACTGTGAACATTTCTGAGAAGCAACACTGACAACACAAACACCTTTAAATACCACAACATTCCTTTCAAAACAAAAATAATAGCACCCCATGAAGAAAAGACCAGAATGACTGAAACTCGAATCTTTGTTCTCCCATATGCAAATTTGCACCGTCATGTTGTGATTGGTCACGTAACACACAAAAGCACTAATTCTGTTCATTAAAGTGCATCACAGCTGTACGAATGATGCATTTATGTAGAGTAGACCAAAACACAGAAATGAGTTGC
Source organism: Danio kyathit (assembly GCA_903798195.1). Classification (NCBI taxonomy): domain Eukaryota; kingdom Metazoa; phylum Chordata; class Actinopteri; order Cypriniformes; family Danionidae; genus Danio; species Danio kyathit. The sequence continues at coordinate 75,160,302 of LR812521.1, read as the reverse complement.
ATTTGAGCACTTCTGCTCCCATTGTCTTAATAGTTAATGGCTTTTTTAAATAGGCTTTGGGTTTAATGCCTGAAAAAAGGTGTGTGGTAAATGTAAGCTCAAGGTAAATTTGAAATAAGGTGTGTGGTAATTGAAAGTTCCAAGGTATTCATTCATTCATTCATTCATTCATTCATTTTCTTTTCCGCTTAGTCCCTTTATTAATCTGGGGTCACCACAGCGGAATGAACCGCCAACTTATCCAGCACATCCAGCGGATACCCTTCCATCACTGGGAAAAGTTCCAAGTTATCTAATTTTTATTTTATTATTATTATTATTATTATTATTATTTTAATCACATGAAATCAGTCCAGGCTCATTGGAAATACATGCCACAGCCAACATTTTTGTGAAACGAAAATACATTTACGTTTTGTTGCACATTTTAGACGACAAATCCACCAGAGGGTGCTGTCTACATTTTTGCAAATCTGAAATACTTTATTTAGCATATGTTTTGTTGCACATTTCAGATACACGTCCTTCTTGTACATGAACACGAGGATGTGGAACTTGTCGTACAGGGGTGCGTTTCCAAAACCATCGTTAGCCAACTAAGGTTGCAAGTTCTGTCTTTACAAACATAGTTCGTTGATTTGCCGTTTCCCAAATCCATCGTTCCAACGAACATTCACTACTGCGTCGCAAACTTGAGCACTTGAAACTACACCTCTGGAGCTGTAGTTAGAAACATAGTTCCTGGCTGTGTTCTATTCACACTTATCCCCCCTATGCCCTATTCATTTAGAACATTCTAACATTCAAAGTTGGAATTATTAAAAATAAAAAAGCATTAAGGTCATCTCTCTTAGGTGTAATTTGCTTTCAAAGTATTTTTACAGTTCAGTTTTAGCGATCTTCATGTTTACAATTGTGCTCCCTTCGCAGTGCACTTTGAAAACATTGATATCATTTTGAACACAGCCTCATGGCGAAAGCTATTGGTATATTGAAAAGCGGAAATTATGTTACGTCTCCAAAGCTTGTGAAAATAAAAAACATAGCATACGTTAATTCTTTTATTTTATAGTGGGTTATTTATGAAGTATCCGTACTGTATATGACATGGGCCTGTTGGTTAGAACTTTCTGCTGTGGTTTGTGTGTCAAATTGTAAAAGTAGACTTAAAAAGTAAATAAATAAATAAATAAATAAATAAATAAATAAATAAACAATATCCTACTTAATAATAATCATCATCATTAATATTATTTGTATTATTATTAGTAAATATATTTATAATACATAGCCTCATTATTTATTTATTTATTTATATGATTTATATATGATATTAGAATAGTGTTAGCTTTTGTAAGTGATTTTATGTTTTAGAATAGAATATGTAATGTTCAAATTCTTAATAATATTAGGGAAGCAAACATAGTATGGAAAACGAGTGCATGTTTTTACCAAAACAATATAATTTGCACAAATAAATGATGGGGTTGTTCTCTAAAGAAGTTACTCCACCCCGTTTAGAGCATCATAATGGGCGTTTTACGGTATAACTAACGTGGTTTAAGTGATGGATCTGCGACAGAGAAACTACGGGTTTTGGGAAACACTCGTCACTACATCGTTCTTTTCCCAAAAGATGCATCGTACTATGAAAGTTCAGCCGCGAGTTACATCCTTGTTTGGGAAACGCACCCCAGATCAGTTAGCGATTTACTGACCTAAACCTTTCCCTAAAACCAACCAATAGTGTTTTCAAAAGCAGACGTAAGAGAAAAGTGCACTGCGAGCACATAGCTTTACCTTGATTTTACATTGCTTTTATCTCTTTTGTGAAACTATGCTTCACCAGACTCAATCCCTAGCGCTCTTCATGACAAATACAACACCGTACAAGGTGAGCTACCTAGCAAACTGGCCACACCAGATAAGTTGTACATATGGAGATCGATAGGTGATACAAATGTATTCATTACGAACCATACACAGCGTTAAGTTGTTTTGTGGTGCTTATTTGGTGTTCTGCAAAGAATGGCATGACAATTATATTTTATTTGTGAATAATATGTCCCTGTAAATATCATTGGTGTGAAAAGCAACAACAATTGTTGTCATCATACTGACCCCTAGTGTTCATTTTACCCAGAAACTGCAGTCAAACATGTGTTTAAGCACGTTTTTGTGGTTTCAAACCAAAATGAAGGCTGAAACACATTTTCCATTGAGCCTGTGTTGCAGAAGATATGTCAGTAATTGATGTTATCTCATCTTCTTACTAATCGCTTTCATCTAATTTTGTTTTTTAAACAAATCATGTGTATTGTCTACATGACCGTCCGTTTGTTGTACTTCAGCTGACTGTATAGGCTGTTGTGTAGAGTTGTGTATCATGATGAATTAAATGCACAAGGATCATTATTTTATTTTCATTCATTTATTTTCCTTCGGCTTAGTCTCTATTTCAGAGGTAGCCACAGCAGCATGAACCGCCAACTATTCCGGGATGTTTTACGCAGCGGATGCCCTTCCAGCCACAACCTAGTTCTGGGCAACACCCATACACACTCATTCATACTCACACTCGTACACTATGTGCAGTTTTGTTTATTCAATTCACCTATAGCACATGTGTTTGGACTGTGGGGGAAACCGGAGAAAGGCAAACACACGGAGGACATGCAAACTCCGACATGCGAACCAGTGACCTTCCTTCCGTGAGGCGCTAACCACTGAACCATTGTGCAGTCTTATTTTATTTTATTTTAATTTAAGATTTATTTTCAGCATTAATCCAAAAGCCAGCGGACAAACTCTTATTGGGTTCGTTTCGAGGGCATCAGGCTGATGCAAACCTACAAGATGACCTACAAAAAGGATTAGTCTGACACACACACACACAAATATGAACTTATTGAGTTAATTGAATTAATAATGCTTTGCTCTGTTTGTCAAAAGCACATATTGTAGATGATTTATATGTAATGCATGGTATGAGTCACTCTTTTAAGGTAGTTTTTGGAGCTTGACAGACATGTTCACTGTGAACTATTGTTTTATAGAAAATAGTCTAAAGAGCTTTCTTTATTAAAAAAAAAGAATAAAAAAAAGAATAAATGAAACAATTATGCTATATTTTCATGACAATAATGTACAGAGGGGATTCTAGGCTGTCCGGAGTCCTACGCAAAAATATTGACGACTGGAAGGAGGGGTTTACCTTGTTTACCTGCAAGTAAATATTCAATCACTATGCTCTAAAGTTAGGGGGCGCTCAACCATCATTCCACACTTTAACAT
>LR812521.1:75097008-75152008 GCA_903798195.1 Danio kyathit | reverse complement strand
TATCATGGGACTTTTGTTCTGTCAATATCTGGCAACATAGATAAGTCAAGGTTTGAATCATATTCCCTGTTATTTTCTTCTTATTTTCTATCATTTGAGTTTGTTTATAAGCACAGCTCGCTCTAGTAATTGCGATGATTGACAGGGTGGTAACCATAGCAACATTCTGGAAGCTGGCATGTTCAATATCAATTGATTTTGAGTTTATTTTTTGAACATTACAGTGTTAAAATGCTTATTTTTGTTTTGAATTTCTACCAAAATCGCAGTCTAAGTGCCATCTTACTTTGTATTGGAAAGGTGGTTCAGTGTGTTGCCAGGTTCAATAATTATACAGTTTTTTTTTTGTTCCTGTTGTTTGGGCTTGGCTCACAAAGCAAAAAAAGTTTTAATAAAGAATGAAAGTGCACATAAAAAAAGTTTAAAGCATTTTTATTTATTATGGTCTTATATGTGGATTTTTTTTATCAATATCTGGCAACAGAAAGTCTTATATCTCTTTACCTGCTATGTTCCTGTATATACAAAACATCGACACACTTCTAATATATATTAAACATGGCATTACATCTATTGTACAATAAATGTTCAGATTGGCTGTGTGCACGGAGTAGAAAAATGTAGTTTTCTTTTAAATCTGAAAGGTGGTTCATAAAATACTATATCAATGTGTTGCCAGGTTCACTAATTAAAAACAATTTTGTGCTTGTTGTTCGGGCTTGGCTCACAAAATATTCTAGTTTCATTTTGCATGAAGCATTTTGATTTATTATGGTCTTATTTGATTTTTTTAATCTAGCAACATCTGGCAACAGAATGACTTGTTTATCTTTCCCTGCACATATTGAACAGTGACACAGCTCTAATATCTATTAAATATGACATTAATATCTTCAGTTAATGTTCAGTTTTGTTCCATACATTGAGTACATTTTTGTTTTGTTTGATGTCGTTGCCACTACCTCAATATTTCAGCAGTCAATTTGGTTGTCGAATGTCGTTTATTCAAATTAGAAAACTTTTTGCAACATGATTTAGAACCAAAATTAATAAATGATCATTCAGTGTCTTTACAAAATTTGACTTACTCTATTACCTGCAATGATTGACACTGCGGTAACCATAGCAACATTCTGACATCTTGTTTGGGCTCAGCTCATAAAGTGATTAAATATGACAGCTGTAAGTCATGATATTATGCACTCATTTTCAACATAAAGCATTTACGATACTTATTACATGCGACACGATGCCACGACACATGGTAAATGAAATACATCACATGTTGAAATGCGTTTTTTTTCATTTGTAGATAGGGATGAATTTACGGGAGTTTTCCGGGTGAAATAACAAAACGGGAGGGTGCTGGGAAATGGGTCTGAAATAAGGGAGACTGTCTGGAAAAAACGGTAGGGTTGGCAGATATGATTTTTTGTGACATTTGTTCCCATACTAAATGCGGAAGCAGATTTACCTCAGAAACTAGTAAACACATAGTGTGAAAATGAACATTAGACATAACTAATAATGTTAAATAACTTCAATATGTATTAGATTGTAAACCGTCAACTTCTTTGAGAGTGACAATCATGTTTATGACTGATTTATGACAAGTAATGTTGACTTGATAGTGTCAAGTGGTCACGACAAACACAAAAACAAAAACAGATTATTATGTATTTGTTTACGTCAAGTTGTCATAACAAAAACATCCCAAACAATGTCATCTTTGCGTTTAAAATGACATAACTGATCCAATGACACTTAATAACAGTGTTATAAGCATGCATTAAATCTCATTTATATTCATAACAAAGACATCCCAAACAATGTCATCGTTGCACTTAAAATGACATAACTGATCCAATGACACTTAAAAACAGTGTTATAAGCATGCATTAAATCTCATTCATATTCATATCAAAGACATCCCAAACAATGTCATCGTTGCACTTAAAATGACATAACTGATCCAATGACACTTAATAACAGTGTTATAAGCATGCATTAAATCTCATTCATATTCATATCAAAGACATCTCAAACAATGTCATTTTTGCATTTGAAATGACATAACTGAGCGAATGACACTTAATAACAGTGTTATAAGCATGCATAAAATCTCATTCATATTCATAACAAAGACATCCCAAACAATGTCATCTTTGCATTTAAAATGACATAACTGATCCAATGACACCTAAAAACAGTGTTATAAGCATGCATAATATCTCAAACCATATTCATGACGTGTTATGTTATGATTTTAAAGGTTTCATGACAGTCTTATGAACACCCCCTTCAACTAAAGTGTATTTCAGTTTCTTTATTTAGTAGGTTTGTGTGTGTTTACATGACCTATGGCTGAAATAATGATGACACAATTATAATGCCTCACAATGATCATGTTTATGACAGATTTATGACAAGTTATGTTGATTTGGTAATGTCAAGTTGACATGACAAAGACAAAAACAGGTTATGACGTATTTGTTCATGTCATGTTGTCATAGAAAATGTCATGTCACACAATGTCATCTTTGCATTTAAAATGACATAACTGAGTGAACGGCACTTAATGACGTGTCATGTCATGATTATAAAGGTTCCATGACAGTCTCATGAACACCCCTTCAAGTAAAGTGTTGTTTTGTTTATTTATTTAGTAGGTTTGTGTGTGTTTACATGGCCTATGGCTGGAATCATCATGACACAATTATAATGCCTCATGACAGTCATAACAAATGTCATAACAAATGTCATGTCAGTGTCATGTCATGCCAAATGTCATAACAAATATCCTGTCACACAATGTCATCTTTGCATTTAAAATGACATAACTGAGGGAATGGCACTTAATGACGTGTCATGTCATGATTATAAAGGTTTCATGACAGTCTTTTGAACACCCCTTCAAGTAAAGGGTTGTTTTGTTTATTTATTTAGTAGGTTTGTGTGTGTGTGTTTACGTGACCTATAGCTGGAATCATCACAACACAATTATAATGCCTCATGACAATCATGTTTATGACAGATTTATGACAAGTTATTCCAACTTGATAATGTCAAGTTGTCATGACAAAGACTAAAACAGGTTTTTATGTATTATGTCAAGTTGACATAGCAAAGATATCTCAAACAATGTCATCTTTTTATTTAAAATGACATAACTGAGCAAGTGACACTTAATAACAGTTGTCATAAACTTACATAAAATCCCATTCATATTCATGATATGTTATGTCTTGATTATAAAGATGACATGACAGTCTTATGAACACCCCCTTCAAGTAAAGGGTTTTTCAATTTCTTTATTTAGTAGGTTTGTGTGTGTTTACATGACCGATAGCTGGAATAATGATGACACAATTATAATGCCTCATGACAATCATGTTTATAACAGATCTATGACAAGTTATGTTGACTTAGTAATGTCAAGTTGACATGACAAAGACAAAAACAGGTTATGTCGTATTTGTTCATGTCAAGTTGTCATAATAAATGTTGTCACACAATGTTATCTTTGCATTTAAAGTGAATGGCACTTTAATGATGTGTCATGTCATGATAATAAAGGTTTTATGACAGTCATATGAACACCCCCTTCAATTAAATAGGTTTTTTGTTTTGTTTATTTATTTAGTAAGTTTGTGTGTGTGTGTGTGTTTACATGGCCTGTGGCTGGGATCATCACGACACAATTATAATGCCTCATGACAATCATGTTTATGACAGATTTATGACAAGTTATTCCAACTTGATAATGACAAGTTGTCATGACAAAGACTAAAACAGGTTATTATGTATTATGTAAAGTTGACATAGCAAAGATATCTCAAACAATGTCATCTTTTTATTTAAAATGACATAACTGAGCAAATGACACTTAATAACAGTTGTCATAAACTTACATAAAATCCCATTCATATTCATGATATGTTATGTCTTGATTATAAAGGTGACATGACAGTCTTATGAACACCCACTTCAACTAAAGTATTTTTCAATTTCTTTATTTAGTAGGTTTGTGTGTTTACATGGCCTATGGCTGAAATAATGATGACACAATTATAATGCCTCACAATGATCATGTTTATGACATATTTATGACAAGTTATGTTGATTTGGTAATGTCAAGTTGACATGACAAAGACAAAAACAGGTTATGTCGTATTTGTTCATGTCAAGTTGTCATAATAAATGTCATGTCACACAATGTGTATTTAAAATGACGTACAGTAACTGAGTGAATGGCACTTTAATGATCTGTCATGTCATGATAATAAAGATTTTATGACAGTCATATGAACACCCCCTTAAAGTAAAAAGTTTTTTTTTTTTTGTTTATTTATTTAGTAGGTTTGTGTGTGTGTGTTTACGTGGCCTATGGCTGGAATCATCATGACATAATTATAATGCCATGACAATCATGTTTATGACAAATTTATGACAAGTTATTCCAACTTGATAATGACAAGTTGTCATGACAAAGACTAAAACAGGTTATTATGTATTATGTCAAGTTGACATAGCAAAGATATCTCAAACAATGTAATCTTTTTATTTAAAATGACATAACTGAGCAAATGACACTTAATAACAGTTGTCATAAACTTACATAAAATCCCATTCATATTCATGATATGTTATGTCTTGATTATAAAGATGACATGACAGTCTTATGAACACCCCCTTCAAGTAAAGGGTTTTTCAATTTCTTTATTTAGTAGGTTTGTGTGTGTTTACATGGCCTATAGCTGCAATAATGATGACACAATTATAATGCCTCATGACAATCATGTTTATAACAGATCTATGACAACTTATGTTGACTTAGTAATGTCATATTGACATGACAAAGACAAACACAGGTTATGACCTATTTGTTCATGTCAAGTTGTCATAATAAATGTCATGTCACACAATGTGTATTTAAAATGACGTAACTGAGCGAATGGCAGTTAATGACGTGTCGTGTCATGATTATAATATTTCATGACAGTCATATGTACACCCCCTTCAAGTAAACTGTTTTTTTTGTTTATTTATTTAGTAGGTTTGTGTGTTTACACGGCCTATGGCTGGAATCATCATGACAGAATTATAATGCCATGACTGACAATCGTGTTTATGGCCGATTTATGACATGTTATGTTTACTTGGTAATGTCAAGTAGTCATAACAAAGACAAAAACAGGCTATGATGCATTTGTTTATGTCAAGTTGTCATAGCAAAGACATCTCAAACAATCCCATCTTTACATTTAAAATGCCAAAACTGAGCAAATGCCATTTAATGACAGTTGTTATGCATTAAATCTCATTCATATTCATAACAATAGTGTGTGTGTTTATGCAGCCTACAGTATGTGGCTTATAACTGGATTCATCTTCTATAAAAGAAGACCTCCACTGCTGACTTCAGGGAATTTACAGGAGAAAAAAAGCAGACATCTCAGTAGGCAGCATAATTATTCTGTCTAACACTGGCGAAAGCTTTCATGTCGTGAACGCACCTATGCTGTTTTAAAATTCTGCCTACACGGGGCTCACTACAGAGGAGTTGGAACGGAGCCAGCGCGCTTAATATTCAGTTCCCCTTTGGAGTTTCGACACCGCTGTGCCCAACAGGAAATAGTGTACCCAAATGTGGCAAATAGCCATCTTAAGAGCTGCACTCGCTTGCTGGAAAATTGGAAAACTTGCTTGACGGTGTGTTCAGCACAGGCCGGAATAAAGCTGAGGATGATGGATTAGCGTTGTGTGGTGTTGTGGAAGAGGTCGCGCTGAGGAAAGAGAGCGCAATCTGATTAATTAACCACTCCCAGGCTGAAGTCTCCAGAAAGCATCTGGCTCTCGCTCATTAAACAGCGGGTTTTTTTTTGGAAGCCCAGCTCTGACAGAGATGCGAGACTTTACTTTAAAGTCAATTCTGCTCGTAAACGACTGATTATTTCAGAGTGAATACCTTTTAATTATTTCAATTCCCAATTCCTACCTGCCTGACAAAAGTGAAGTAGACCAAAGGATCCTCAAAAAGCTAGACATCATGCCGATAAAGAAAATTATATTAAAATATTTATAGCACACAGTTTTTCCTTCTGTTACTTTACACACTGGTCTACCATAATTGTTAATAACTGTAGCAGTACTGTATACTGTAAGTTATCATGTTGGATGCAAGGCTTTAATTTAAAATCAATTTTGCTCGCAAATGACTGATTATTTCAGAGTGAACTTATTTTAATTTTACATAAAATGTAAGATTTGTAATTGTGAAGATGGATGATTACATTACCCCTTATGCTAAAAACTCTTTCAGATGGGGTGCAAGTGGTTGGGATGCACAAGAAAAGAAACCAAAAAGCCACTCTGCCAACATCCTTACATCATTTGTAATTACGATCTCCTCACTGCTGCTATACAGCACTCATTTTCATGGTGTTACCTGAAGTGACTGAGGAGATTGTAAATAAAAAAAGGATGTACGGATATAACCAGAGTGGCTTTTTGGTTTCTTTTCTTGTGCATCCCAGCCACTAGCTCCCCATCTGAAAGACTTTTTAGCATAGGGGTAATGTAGTCATCCAACTTCACAATTACATATCTTACATTTTATGTCAAATTAAAATGTATTCACTCTGAAATAATCAGTCATTTGCGAGCAAAATTGATTTTAAATTAAAGCCTTGCAATATGCATTTAAATAATGATGGTTAGTTCCTTTACTTGAAAGCTCAGATTTGATTATCAGGTCACACTTTATTTTGATGGTCAGTTTGTTAAATTCAATCCTCACAGTAGACTGTTAGGTTGGGGTTAGGGTTAGTGTAAGTTGACATGTACTTGCAAAGTTTCTTATAGTCAATTAAATGTCTGTTTAGCAGCGGTATCAACAGATATTAAGCAGCCAGTTTACTAGTACTCAAATGGACCATCAAAATAAAGTGTTACCGATTATCATAACTTGTGTTGTTGACAGAGATTGAGGTTTACTGTATCATTATTATTCACAGCTTAAAGTTTGTTTTGACTGTCCAGTATTTACACTTTACCATTGCACACACTTTGTAATATTTCATTTATCAAGTATAAGAGTTTCTTTAACACTTATGTTTGTTTTATTTTAAAAATATCAGATATTATTGTTTAAATATTTTTGTTTTTGACTACTAAAACTATTTGCCTTAATGTTGGTAAATAAAAATAAAGTGGTTAAAAAAAAAAAAAAAAAATCCTAATATTCCTAAATGTATTGTTAAAATATATTCAATAGTTATCGATATCGAATGATATAAAACATGCTATCGTAATCATTTCTTTTGCAATATCGCCCAGCCCTAATTTAAAATATTTTTTTTTTAAAAATGCGTTTGCTCATTAACTGCTGAATGTAAAATTCTGCAAACACCTGAGGAGATTTCTCCACACGAAAGGCTTCAGTATTGTAGGAAGTTAAATATGAAAGAAATGTGACAAGATGATTGACAGGGCACGTAACTAAGCAACAACACGATCCGTCAATGAGAAAGTAGTATATCCCAAAGCTTGCATACTCTTCTGTTACACAAAAGTATGTACCTTTGTATGCATTCATTTTTTATATAGATGACATAATATAAAAACAACATAGGCTCATTCTGAAAGCGTAGGGATATATAAATTTCTGGAGATCATGAATTATGTAGGCAGAGGTACGTATGGCTGCATTTTGTCTTTATAACGAATGCTACGAGGCGGTATAACGCCGTTCCTTTTTGCGCTTACCAGCTGACTGCTTACCTCAGTATGGATGGCTGTCCTGCAATTACCAGTTTGCTCAGTAGCTCGCCATGTACGTCAGCTTACTTGAGATGCAGAGAAGAGTTGACCTTGACGACAGGGTACGAGTCCGGTGAAGAACAGTTCCAGAAAGCAGGGAATACAAAAACAGAACCCCAAAAATAAAAAATAAACTAATAAATAACAGGGTGAGAATGTGGTAAAATCTGAAAACATGGTAAAAATCAGGCGAGGGCTTTTGTTTTTCTGGATTGCTTTTTAAAACTGTTGGTTGGGTTTAGGGAAGTGGGTGGGTTGGTCAATCGGTGCTTTTGTAAACACTATTGATTGGGTTTAGGGAAAGAGGAGGCTGGGTCAGTTCATCACTCAGTCAGTCGACAGCGGCCTCTGGTGGATTCATGCGAGAACAGCAGGTGCTGTGAGAGAAATTGTATTTGTGAGAGAAATTTGAGATCTCAAAAAGCGTACACAGCGGCCTCTGGCAGATTCGCAAAAACAAAAAGTACAAAAAAACATACATTCTGGGGCGTATTTGGCGCTCTCCAGAAATGTTTATAGCGGTACGTTTTCAAAATGAGCATGGGTTGTATACGAAGGTGAATTGGGAAGTATGTACTGGAATCTGTCATAGTTACCTTTGAATTGCTGCAGGGCATTCAGCTACACACGTATTGTAAGAATAGCAACACTGGCTATAGATTACTTATAGTAGATCTGAAAACAAAGGTAATTAGTATAAGCTGCCTGCCACTGTCTGCTCCATCTTGTGTTCATTTGTTCTGTTTCACTCTATAATTAGTTACACACCTGTTACAGTTGAGTTAATCACTGTCTTGTGCGTTTAGTTCCCTCGGTTTGCCCAGTTCATTTTCCAGCCTGTGTTTATATGTGCATTTGCTCTTTTGATGGATTTTCCTGCTGTTTATAACTTAAAGACTTTAAAATTGGATTCTCATTTAAGCGTAGTCTGTTCTGGAATATGTTAGCACGACTAATTGATGATAATAATAATAATAATAATAATAATAATAATAATAATAATAATTCATTCATTTTCCTTCAGCTTAGTCTCTACTTCAGAGGTCACCACTGCGGAGTAAACCGCCAACTATTCCAGCATATGTTTTACACAGAGGATGCCCTTCCAGCTGCAACTGGGAAACACCCACACTGTAAAACCCAATAGTCAATCAAATGAAATGAGTGTACTTAACTCAAAATGTACTTAAAGTTAATTCTACTCATTTTGAAAATAGTTTTGAACTCTAATTAATTAAATACCACATTACTTCAACTTAAATGGGGTAAGTTCACAGTACTCATATGGATTCGTTTTTTTTTAACTCAAATAGTTTGTTGCAATTGGTTTCCTCAAACGGTTTGAGTTGCCTTAACTTATTGGGTTTTACAGTACTCGGTTGAGTTCTCTTTAGTTATTGGGTTTTACTGTGCTCAGATTGCTTTATTTACTCAAATGGATTAAGTTTACAGCACTCATTAGGATTAGTTTTTGAACTTAAATGGATTGGTTTTCTCAAATGGTTTGAGTCACCTTAACTTTTTGGGTTTTACAGTGCATACACACTCATTCGCACGCACGCACGCACGCACACACACACACACTAAGGCCAAATTAGTTCATTGAATTCACCTATAGCTGATGTGTTTGGACTGTGGGGGAAACCAGAGCACCTGGAGTAAAACAAGAAAAAAAATAAAAAAATAAATAATAATCATACAAAAAATAATTAGAAATTACAAAATTTTAATAAATAAAAAAATTATCAATATTTTTTTTGAGAATTGTGTGTATTATCATGTAAATTTGATTATATAAGTAGTATAAAATAAAATCTTGTTTTAAATACTATTAAGTTGTTTTCATATTTTATATCAAGTCTGTCATTCTCACTAAGGCTGCATTTATTTATGCAATAATAATTATTAAAAAAAAATAATAAATTAAATTATTCAGTCTACACTTGTGTATAATAAAATGCAGACATTTTTTTTTTTTGGGGGGGGGGGGGTGTATTATCATGTAAATTTAATAGTATAAAAAATAAGTGGCTCCATTTATTTATGCAAAAATAAATAAATAAATAAATAAATAAATAAATAAATAAATAACAACTGTAAATAACTGTTTTCTTTGCGAACATACTTTAAAATGTAATTAATTACTGCAATTTAAAGCTGAATTTTCTGTATCACCAGTGTCGCATGATCACATCATATCTTATGCAATGATCTGATGATCAATCATAATTACTAATGGTGCTCAGTTATTAGCAACTTGTATCAATGTTTCTTATTATTATCAATGTTTAAACAGTTGAAACTTCCAATTAATCAGTAAAGACTAGGGATGGGCGATATGGCCTAAAATCCATATTGCGATATACATTGCAGCCTCTTGCGATAACGATATATATTGCGATATATAAATTATAATAGAACCATTTCAGAACAGGTTACATAGACCCTTATAGCCAAACTGCTATTTTTTTTAAGAAATAAAGAAACGTTGCATGTCATTTTGAGAACATTTATTGTGCAAAAGCAAAACTGTAATTAAACAACACAATGTTGCAGATAAATAAACTAAATGTAGTGCCTTTTAGAAAGAAAGACTTTTCTTTTAAGTCCTTGGTTCCTAAATGCCAAGTTGCAGAGAACAAAAAACTGGTGTTTAGTTAAGGAACTTACATTGTACTGAAAATACTTCCAGTATTAAATTAGTCAAATAAAATTGTGTATTGCAGATACTTTAAATAAAAACATATTTCTAACCTGCAGCCTAACACATTTGATTTTAAACATTTTGTTCTCCTAATGAAATTAAAACTGGTGTCTTGATCTGCTCTTCTCTCTCTCTCCCTCTCTCTCTGTCCGCTGTAGTGTTGGTGCGAGATATCTGAGAGATTGAGAAGCACCAGACAAAGTTTGCTTATAAAGTAATGCAAAAATGAATACAATTAATATGGAAAGCGAAAGCAGATTCTCGGACATGTCCAGGGAAAAGAGAATGTATTGTCACCCCAAATAATGAGCTGAATCAGTCTATTTAGTCTTCAGCTCCTATAAAGGCAGGACAACAGTTCTGTATCCAGCGCGTCTCTGTGGGTCTGCATTGCGAGCATGTGAGTCTGTGGCAGAGTGTTCTCAGTTTCTCGCGAACACAGAACCGGGCCGCCCCAATAATATATCGGCCGCCCAGGTAAAATCTGTGTGGGAAGCGCTGTGTGGGAATCTGTGTGACAAGCCTCGATATGCCATGCATGAGGCTCGCAAGTTGTGCGACACGTCGCCATTCGGTGCCATGCGTTGCTTAGTGCTGTTGTTGACCGCGTCATCATGTGTTACAGTCACAATAGATTTCCAACGTAATACACCATAAGTTAGTGTGAAGAGCATGTTGTTTTACCGTGGCCGAGTGAATTAAGTCATTAATCGAGCTTATTAAAAAAGAAAATTGCACATGTGCGTCTATTTTTTTGTCGCACTGTCGAGCCCTGTCCGTGTTTATTCAAGATGATGCGTTGCAGCCGGCTGCAGCTCGTTGGTCTTAATTTCGCGGGTAGATTGCGTCATCAAACATGCATTATCGCGATAGTGCAATAGAATTAGAATCTCTATCGTAGGCCAATTTTGTATCGTTTATATCGCATATCGTTTATATTGCCCATTACTAGTAAAGACTAATCAAGCAACATAAATGTGTTCTAATATATTCAAGTAGTTTTTTTGTCATTCATATTTAACAACGTTGCCACTTTTGCAGTAATTCTAACCAATAAAATAGCTCCTTAGTGATAACATAATCTTCAAGACATGTAGTATTGTATTTAGAAATTCAATATTAGAAATTCAACAAATACCTTCATAAACAACTAATACATTTAAAAATATATACATTTCTAATATACATTATATATTAGATATGCATAGACATACTTTATATATACACAAATATATAGTATTGTATAATTTATATATTATGTATAATGTTTTAAATGTATGTATAATTGTATAATATACTTGTATAGTATACAATAATACAATTAGTCTTGGTGTGTTTAGTTCCTGTTTTCATGGTTTCCTACTTTAATTGCTTTAATAATTATGCTCACCGGTTCCTTGTTTATTTTCTTGATTTCTTAATGTATAGACCTGTAGTATAGTATATATACAAACACTTGTATACAGGCCACACCCAGGCCTGATTACTGCCACACCTGTTTGCAATAAGGGGTGGCACAGTGGTTAGCACTGTCGCCTCACAGCAAAAAGGTTGCTGGTTCGAGTGCCAGCTGGGCCAGTTGGCATTTCTGTGTGGAGTTTGCATGTTCTCCTCGTGCTGGTGTGGGTTTCCTCTGGGTGCTCCGGTTTTCCAGTACTGGGTTGCATGTGCAAGGGAATCCGCTGTGTTAAACATATGCTGGATAAGTTGGAAATTCATTTCGCTGTGGCGACCCCTGATGAATAAAGTATTAAACATATGCTGGATAAGTTGGCGGCTCATTCCGCTGTGGCGACCCCTGATGAATAAAGAGACTAAGCCATGAATGGATGATTGAATGTTCACAATTAGGGGTGTCAAAATTAATTGTTTCTTCGGTGCACCGCGATGCAGACGCGGACAATTCGGTATCGGTTCAGTAATAATCAAAACCGGTTATTATGTACTGACGTCATTTATCTCATATGCGCTATGTCTCTGTAGCTTACTAAGGCGAGTTTGGCAAGCGCGAGTATTTAAAACACTTCAACTACTTAAAAAAATCAGAAAATGTGCACAATTTCACTGCGTGTGTGTTTACTTAACAGTCTTTCACTGACACTTACAGCAGAAGCCCCTATTTTACTGCGATTGAGAAAATGAAAGTACTCCTTGTCTCTCTCTCACTGTGGCCCATTTGACCTGCTGGCGTGACTTTTCATCTCCTCTCGGCTGTTACAATGTTACTTCTGGATACAGACTCGAGCGAGTGTCTGCAGAGTTTCCCCACCGCGTCTATCATGGATCCATAGCCATGGATCAGCTGTGATCGCCGCTGCGCTGCCGTGTATCAGTGTTTATCATCGGTGCAGAGCGCCAGCGCGTAAGAGCCAATCGCAGATCTTTATGTTGAGCGCGTGACCAATCAAAGGGGTGTAAGAAAGAAATCGCCAGACAAGGCTCAGAAAGCGAGCAGCATATTTATATTTGTTGATTTGCTATAAATGCTCGGGTTGCTCTGTGCATGTACTTGAGTTTTTAAAGGTACAGTTCATATATCTGACTGTTTGCATTAAAGGACAAAATTGTATTACAAATAGTAATATATTTATACATTTTAATACAAGAATTGCTGTGCTGTGAAAAAAAAATATAAAATTGGGTTTGGAAAGCATCATCAATGCACCGTGATGCACCGAGATATCGAATTGAACCGAATCGATGGCATGATAATCGTAACCGAATCGAACCGTGAGACCAGTGTAGGTTCGCACCTCTATTCACAATAAAGAAATCACTTAAATAAGACCTGCCTGACAAAGTGAAGTAGACCAAAAGATCCTCAAAATCTAGATATCATGCAGAGATACAAAGAAATTCAAAAACAAATGAGAACAAAAAGGATATCTCTAGATCACAGTTAGTTTTTCCTTCTGTTTCTTCTGCTACACATTGAGGGCTGGTCTGCCAGTGTATTCAACAACTGTAGTAGTACTGAATATGGTATGTTATCGTGCATACCTGCCAACACTCCCGTTTTTCCCGGGAGTCTCCCGTATTTCAGACCCGTCTCCCGTATTGGTCTGTCTCCCAGTAAACTCCCGGAATTCCCCCGCCCCCCGCTCCTCAGCATTTTGGTACAGTCCGGGCTGAAACTTGGCGCTTGTGCTCTTCCGGTGACGGTCGCGCGCTACAGTTTGCGCGCCCCCATTTCCCTGAGAGCAGAGCACCTCTCTGCGTACCGACGGCAAATGATTTAGAACAGGTGGCAGTTTGAAGGTATTTCCCTTGTACAGTCAACCCGATCTGCTTCTCCTTTATTTTAACAATTTATTTTGACAGTTTATTCTTGTTGCACAATCAGAGATGTTTTAAGGGAGAGTTTCAGAACTTGTCTGAGTATATTACGTCTGAGAGATTACTGCAAATTCCCTACTCATCTATAATGATATACTGTATTCAAACAGCAATAAATTTAGTTAAATTAACAAGCTTACATAAAGCGTAGTGCGAATATAAAATACCCCATTTATTTACCATAGGCTGTTAAACAAACAGAAATGGTAGAACGCGATGACGTCAGTAAAATGCAAATTAGCATATGACTAAATTACTCCCCCCCCCCCCCCCCCCCCCCCCCCCCCCCCCCCCCCCCCCCCGCCGCGTGGATGGTCTCCAGGAATTTACGAACCAAATGTTGGCAGGTATGTTATCGTGTTGGATCGGTTGTCTTTCCTATCCTGAGAGAAAACTTGCTGATTGACTAATCCGCTTCCACATGAGAGATCTTCAGCTTTAACACCCTCACACTGGCCAAGCCTGATCTTCAGTAATACATCCAGCATATGTTCTGGGATTATGCCTCTAATGGATACTAATGGCTATTCTGAGAGAGGTTTGTTATTATGTATTTTTAATGAAAGCTTGTGTGTGTGTGTGTGTGTGTGTGTGTGTGGGCTGATGCAGGGAGCACTCTGTCTGTTTTAAATAGCACACTCCTGTTAGTTACGCAGAAAATGCTGGATATTAGAGCAACAAAAAAGTTTTCAATATCTCATAGCATTTAGAGAATATGTCTATGTGCTGGATGCATTCTCACACATTAATAATGTAACTTAACATACAGGGTACATCTAACTGAACATAAGTGGTGGCTCAGTGGTTAGCACTGCAAGAAGGTCGCTGGTTCGAGTCCAGGCTGGGCCATTGGCATTTCTGTGTGGAGTGTGCATGTTCTCCCTGTGTTGGCGTGGGTTTCCTCCGGGTACTTCGGTTTCCCCTACAGACGAAAGACGTGCTATAGGTGGGTAAACAAAAATTGGCCTTAGTGTATGAGTGTGTGTGAATGTGAGCATGTATGGGTGTTTCCCAGTACTGGGTTGCAGCTGGAAGGTCATCCACTGCGTAAAACAAATACTAGATTAGTTGGCGGTTCATTCCTCTGTGGTGACCCATGATAAATAAGGGACTAAGCCAAAGGAAAATTAATAAATGAATGAATGATTCTGTTATGTCATCCAATTGTAGACCTTTTTCTTCAATTCTGCAAGTAGGGCAGCTTCAAACTTTCGTTTAGTAATTGTCATCAGCTGGAGAAGTGTTTCTCAACTGGTGGGCCACAATCCAAAAGTGGGTTTCAATACTGTTTTGAGTGGGTTATGGAGTGTTTTTGATTTTGAAAGATGTGTGTGAAAGTCATTGACACACAGCATAATGGGTGATTTTTACATTCTATATATTGAGAAACCAAAAAACTAAACAAGGAACAGGTGAACACAATCAATAAAACAATTAACAAAGGAAAACCTGGGAACAGGCACACTAAACACAGCAAGACGAAATGGAAAGGAACAGTGCATTCAATAAACAACACAATAAAGATAGTAGCCTTAGTAGGACTTGGAGTGTGAAAGCAGATGCGGTTCAAGTGTGTGAGAAAAAACATGTTATTGTTAATAATTCAGTGTCTGTGGTCAGATAAGATGTTGAAACACAGTGCCATTATTCTAATGCTATTTTAACAAAATGTCTCTTGACCCTTTTTTTTGATTGTCCATTTGTTTAATATAAGTTACATTGCATCTACATGCCAACTAATTCTCATTAGATTATAAGTAGACTGTTAGGTTGTGTTTAGGGTTAGGGTTGGGGTAAGGGTTCGTGTAAGTTGACAAATAGTTGCAAAGTTTCTTATAGTCAGTTAAATGTCTGTATTGAACAGATATTAAGCAGACAATCTATTAATACTCAAATGGACCATCAAAATAAAGTGTTACCGAAAAGTATATTCTGTGCTCCTGGCGTGCTCTTCAAATGCACACAGATGCAGTGGTACACACTGTACATCACATCATCATCACAGCTAAATAAATGACTTGCATGCACAGTTATGCTGTAAATCAGTAAGCCATGTACACTCAAATTTATTTATTTTTTGCTCATTTAAACTACTTATTTAAATTAAGCTGAAACAACACAATTCTTGAGATTTCATTCTTGAGATCATTCAATTTGAGTTGGGACAACATGAATGAATTGTGTGGAACCCTGCATCATAATAAAAATATGCTTCATTTTGTAGTTACTATGGTTATACCTCAAATGACATAGTAAAACCATGGTTCATGCTGTAGTTACTATGGTATTACTTCAAATGCCATAGTAAAAATATGTTTCATTTTGTAGTTACTATGGTTTTACTTCAAATTACATAGTAAAATCATGGTTCATGTTGTAGTTACTATGTTTTTACTTCAAATGACATAATAAAGCCATGGCTCATTTTGTAGTTACTATGGTTTTACTTCAAATGCCATAGTAAAATCATGGTTCATGTTTTAGTTACTATGGTATTACTTCAAATGACATAGTAAAAATATGCTTCATTTTGTAGGTATTATGGTTTTACTTGAAATTACATAGTAAAGTCAAGGTTCATTTTGTAGTTACTATGGTTTTACTTCAAATGTCATAGTAAAACCATGCTTCATTTAGTGTCTACTAGGATTTTACTTCAAATGTCATAGTAAAACCATGGTTCATTTATGATTTGCTATGATTTTACTTCAAATGTCATAGCAAAACCATGCTTCATTTAGTGTCTACTAGGATTTTACTTCAAATGCCATAGTAAACCATGGCTCATTTATGATTTACTATGATTTTACTTCAAATGCCATAGTAAAACCATGCTTCATTTATGATTTACTATGATTTTACTTCAAATGTCATAGGAAAACCATGCTTCATTTAGTGTCTACTATGGTTTTACTTCAAATGCCATAGTAAAACCATAGTTCATTTATGATTTACTATGATTTTACTTCAAATGCCATAGTAAAACCATGGTTCATTTTTTAGCTACCATGGCTTTACTACAAAAACATAGTGTAACTATGATAACTGCAGTAAAATCATTGTAAATGAATCTGTACTGTCAGATCAACATGAGGTCACTGCATCAAATTTCAATTATAGCCCTGTTAAATACACAATATAGCCACCTTCTTTCACTTTTGGACGATGAATATGATGAAAAAGATGGGCTATTTGTACTTCGTTTTAAATTCCTGATCCTTACATTCAAATTCAAATTGCAACGCTTCATCTTGTTCAGTTCTGCCCTGAATAATGCACAACCCAGTTAGCGGAGTCTCTGGCGAGCTTCAGCTGCTGTTTGGTTGCCAGTGGCAGATAAATCTGTGGATTGCGGGTCTTTGACACGACATCCTCCAGGAAGGGCTTTAGATTTCAGCTGGAGTTGTCCCTGTGCTCCATCAAATCTGCTCCGCTCCGAGATGAAAATCGCTGCTTCTCTTTTCCTTCAGACAGTCAATGCCGAGCTCAAAGACTGTGGCCTTTGACAGCCGTGGCACACTGGAGCAGCGGGAGATGAAAACACTGATTTTATTGTAAGCCTATACATCTTCAGCAATAGAAGAGATTGGTTTTCATCTTAAAAACAGTACTGTACACTCAGCTAACAAGGAACATACTCACTATGTTAGCTAATGTTCTGGTATTGTCACAAGGGTTGTGAACAAATGTTGTTCCAGTAACAACAACAGAACACATCTGGCCGAGTTTCCTAATAACAAATATTATTTCATTTATTAATAACAATTATTATTTCATTAATTAATTAATTCATTCATTCATTCATTCATTCAATCATTTACTTGTTCATTCATTTATTTGGTTGTTCATTAATTCATTATTTAATTAATTCATTCATTCATTCATCCATTTGCTTGTTTAGTCATTCATTTGCTTGTTCATTTTTTATCCATTTGCTTTTTCATTCATTCATTCATTCATTCATTCATTCATTCATTCATTCATTCATTTACTTGTTCATTCATTCATTTGGTTGTTCATTCATTCATTGATTCATTCATTCATTCATTCATTCATTTGGTTGTTCATTAATTAATTAATTAATTCATTCATTCATTCATTTGCTTGTTTAGTCATTTATTTGCTTGCTCATTCATTCATTCATTCATTCATTCATTCATTCATTCATTCATTCATTCATTTGCTTGTTTAGTCATGGCTTGTTCATTCATTTACCCATTTGCTTTTTCATTTATTCATTCATTTGCTCATTCATTTGCTCATTCATTCATTCATTCGTTCATTCATTCATTCATTCATTCATTCATTCATTCATTCATTCATTTACTTGTTCATTCATTCATTTGGTTGTTAATTAATTAATTAAATCATTAATTCATCCATTTGCTTGTTTAGTCATTCATTTGCTTGCTCATTCATTCATTCATTCATTCATTCATTCATCCATTTGCTTGTTTAGTCATTCATTTGCTTGCTCATTCATTCATTCATTCATCCGTTTGCTTGTTTAGTCATTCATTTGCTTGTTCATTCATTCACCCATTTGCTTTTTCATTCATTCATTCATTCATTCATTCATTCATTCATTCATTCATTCATTCATTCATTTACTTACTTGTTCATTCATTCATTTGGTTGTTCATTCATTCTTTCATTCTTTCATTTATTCATGCATTTGTTCATTCTTTCATTTATTTGCTTGTTCATTCATTCATTCATTCACCCATTTGATCATTCATTCATTCATTTCTTTATTGATTCATTCATTGATTCATTTGCTCATTTATTTATTCATTCATTCATTTGCTTGTTTATTCAATACTTCATTCATGCATTTGTTTATACATTTGCTTGTTCATTAATTTATTTGCATTCATTCATTCATTCGTTCATTCAACCATCTGCTCGTTTGTTCATTCATTCATTTGCTTGTTCATTCCTTCATTGATTAATTTGCTTGTTCATTCATTTTTTCAATCATCCATTTGCTCTTTTATTTATTCATTTCATTTCTTATTAATTTATTCATTCATTCACTCTTTCATTTTCTTGCCCATTAATTAAATAATTAATCATCCATCCATCCATCCATCCATCCATCCATCCATCCATCCATCCATCCATCCATCCATCCATCCATCCATCCATCCATCCATCCATCCATCCATCCATCCGCTTGTTTCCTCCTTCCTTCATTAATTTATTCATTCATTCATTCACCCATCTTCTCGTTCATTCATTCATCCATTTGTTTGTTTATTAATTTCTTCATTCATTCTTTCATTCATTTGCTCATTCATTCACTCATTCATTAGCTTGTACATTCATTCATTTATTAACTCATTTGCTTGTTGATTCATTCATACATCAATTCATTTTCTTGTTCATTCATTTATTCACTGATTCATTTGTTTGTTCGATCGTTCATTCATTTGCTTGTACATTCATTCATTTATTAGCTCATTTGTTTGTTCATTCATTCATACATTAATTCATTTTCATGTTCATTCATTCATTCATTCACTGATTAATTTGCTTGTTCATTCATTCATACATTAATTCATTTTCATGTTCATTCATTCATTCATTCACTGATTAATTTGCTTGTTCATTCATTCATTCATTTGCTTGTTCATTCATTCATTCATTTGCTTGTTCATTCATTCACTGTATTTACTGTATATATTTTTCTTTCTTTCTTAGCAATCAGCATTGTATGGAATTGTATGGCTTGAAACTCTCAGCTTTAAAGAATGCATTAGCTCACCATAATACACTCATCTCCAGTTCTCTTACCACAGGATGTGCCCTAGTTTTCCCTGGCATCTGTATTTTCCTCCTTCGCTGTTGTGTGTTTATAATGCTAAATGATGGTCTAATGGGAATGGGAGCTGTGTTGTTACACACACACACACACACACACACACACACACACACACACATACAGGTAAGCCTGACTTACAAGGACATTTTCTTCAAACCAGAAAAAAAGGTGGTTTACAGGTACTATGCTTTCCTTTTATACTAGAACCTTCGGATAAAGACTAAAATGCTTTAAAAAAATCAGGGAATCAAAACACGCACTTAACTTTGTATTTATCATTTGTAAAACTAGATACACAACATCCTGATTTTTTACCTATTTATAAGGACATATGTCCTAAAAGACAAAAACCTGAATTATGAGGACAAAATATTTGCAAGGGCAGTGTGATGTCACGATGACATCACAGCTCATTAGCATACACCCAGTCCACATGACAACACACAGCACTATGAAGACAGAAGGGTTTACAAAGACTGTGAAAAGCATTATATATATATATATATATATATATATATATATATATATATATATATATATATATATATATATATATATATATACAGTTGAAATCAGAATTATTAGCCGATAGTCTACAGAACAAACAACTGTTATACAATAACTTGCCTAAATACCCTAACCTGCCTAG
Organism: Danio kyathit; assembly: GCA_903798195.1. Classification (NCBI taxonomy): domain Eukaryota; kingdom Metazoa; phylum Chordata; class Actinopteri; order Cypriniformes; family Danionidae; genus Danio; species Danio kyathit. The sequence goes on along the minus strand of LR812521.1, from coordinate 75,131,674 downwards.
TTAACCTAATTAACCTAGTTAAGACTTTAAATGTCACTTTATGCTGTATAGAAGTGTCTTGAAAAATTATTTACTGTCATCATGGCAAAGATAAAATAAATCAGTTATTAGAAATTAGTTATTAAAACTATTATGATTAGAAATGTGCTGAAGAAAATCTTCTCTCCATTAAACAGAAATTGGGGAAAAAATTAAACAGGGGTGCTAATAATTCAGGGGGGCTAATAATTCTGACTTCAACTGTATATATATATACTGTATATATACTTGCAGTGGTAGCCGGGTTGAAATACACCTTTTACTCGTATCACATAAATAGTTAACTATATGCGACAAACAAAACATAATTAGATTTTTAACAATATTGAATTAAGAAACTCTTATACAGTTTCTTTTCAATGGGTTAAAGTAAAAAAAAAAACATTTGTCTTTTATGTTATTCAGGAGGACTGATTTGCAAAAGTATTGCACAGTATTGCAAAAGCATTTTAGATGTATAAAATATGCAATTTATTGACCATCAAAATAAATTACAGAAAAAAGGAAATCTCAAAAAATTATAATAATTATAATAAATAAGAATAAAAGTTTAAATTTTTTTCAATGAGGCAAATGAGTTGATTAGCCATTTCTAATGGTGTACAAATATTATGCAGCCAATTTAGATCTAATTTTGTCCTCTCCGACTGATTAATAAAGTTTTTCAGAGTCGTTTAGATTAAAGAATGCATTATTGAATATTTCTCTCGCTCTTGTGGCTATGCGCATACATTCGACGACAGCTTTGAAAAGCAAAATCAAAGACATATTCTGAACATTTTAGTAGATTTAGGAGATTTACCTCGGCTGGACGCATTGTTAAGTCCCAAAAAGGCGCGTCTCTTTGGAGAGCACGTGAGACTCTGTGGGAGTGTTGACAGGTCTCATGCACATAGTAGCTACGAAAATGTGTAAACGAGAGAAGATTTTTCACTATTTAATCACTCACAGATGTTTGTTTATATTGGGCAGATACAAAAAGGATGATAATAATAGAATAAAAAAAATGTGAGACAAAATATATTTGGGTGGTCGTAAATATAAAAACTATTAATAAACTCTAAATTCAACTATTATATCTAATTTATTAAGTAATACTTGCTATTATGATTTTACTACCGTAAAGACATACAAAATACACAATTTAAAGCTCTTATGAATTTCTGACTGTTCATATTTCTCCTGAAATGCTATTGAATTTTAAATAGAACAATTTATATAGGAACCCAGCAGGAAATAAAATATATAACACTTTTTCCAAATAACTTGATAGTTTATTTTAATAAATAAATATCAAAAACCTAAAAAAAAAAAAAAAATGTAGAAATGTACAAACATTTTTGTTGACATTTAGATGAGCACTTTCATCTTTCTTTTCAAATGCTATTAAGGTTTGAAACATGTATTGCAATCTTAGAGATGCTACCTATATAGTTTGCAAACCATAAATATGTTGTAAAATTAAGCAATTGTATGCCAGCTGATTGAAGAGTGCTGGATTTATGCATTATCAAAATACAATTATTAGGCACATTACGCATGTGCTTACGAGTCAAGAATACAGCTTTTGTAGCTGTAATTTTAAACAGCTTACTAATGTCTTATAGAGTTAATGCTTAACAAATGAGGAATTAACTGTTAATAGTGTGTAGTTATTATAAGGTGTTACCAATTTTACAACCCTAATATTTTTGTGAAACCATTTACTGGTTGCAAAATATTGGGGATTAAAGGGTTAGCTCACCCAAAAATGAAAATTGTCATTATTCATCTTCAGAACACAAAGATATTTTAGATAAAATCCAAGAGCTTTCTCATCCTCCATACATGGCAAAAGTCGAGAGATTTTCTAAGTCCATAAAGGAAGCAAAAATCAACCTTAAAACAGTAAATCTCCCAAAAACTCAAATGAGTTATTTTCTTCTTACTAGTGTCACTTCAGGGCTTAATTTCACAAGAGCAAATAAGGAATGTGCACTGCACTGCAAAGTTTTCATTTTTGGGTTTATTCAACCTTTTAAGGTTTATTTGTTGATGTACACTTTCAGAAAAAAGGTACACGGTGGTACAAATAATGTTTCTTAACATTAATGTTTTCTTACAAACAAATAACTAGTTTGTAAATGATGCAATACTTCATTTAGTAATGAAAAAGTAATCATTAACAAAGTATAAAAGTACAATCATTAGGCACATTATACATGTGTTTATAATTCAAGAATCCAGCATTTGTAGCTGTAATTATAAACTGCTTTCTAATGTCTTATAATGTAGTGGTAATGTTTAACAAATGATGAATTCACTATTTGCTAATGCTTTTATAAATGATTCATAGAGTGTAGTTATTATTACGTGTTACTGTAAAATCTAAAATCTATTTATAAATAAATTGCAACAATCAATAAGATCTAGGCTGCAATGTAAAAACACAATTTCTTTTTAATTTCAACACAGAACTTAAATTCACTCATAACTTTTTCCACTGACTGGTTTCTAATTATAAAACCTGCACTGAACACACTCTGAACACACTGCCAAATGTCCTTTGTATATGTATCTGAAAGGTTTCATGACTTCCGCTGTGGACCACAGTATTCTTCTTTTCCAGCTGTTGGTGGTGTCTCCATTCACTAAAAAAACAAGAAATGTCTAAAGTTAGTCTTATAGTTTAGAGATTTAAAAATATATAAACATATAGTAAACTTCTAGTAACATATAGTAGGCATGAGCTAATCCAACTAATTTAGTGAAGCATCTGAAAGACCAACACACAAACCTGTATAAAAAATTGAGAGGTAAGATAACATTTTTGGGTAACACTTTATAATAGCTACACACTATGAACCATTTATTAAGCATTAGCAAATAGTTCATTCATTATCTGTTAAGCATTAACTCAACATTAATAAATGTTAGTAAGCAGTTTATAACGGCAGCTACAAATGCTGTATTCTTGACTTACAACCACATTTATTATGTGTTTAATAATTGTACTTTCCTAATTTGTTAATGATTTATTTTTCATTACTTAAATATTGCATTATTTAAAAAATTTAAGCATAAGCATAAATTTAAGCATAGTTGGTGTTTAAGATAATCCAGAATGAGTTAGTAAATGATTAATAAACTATTCAAATTAACATTTCTAATTCTTATTATTCAGGCATATACTAATAGTTAATTTGTATATTAATAAATGCTTTATTAACTCGACTTCATCCAGTTTTGTGACCTAATCTAAAGTGAGGACTATTTATGCTTTATAAATCCCTTATAAATTACAATTAAAGACTCAGTTATATTCTAAACAGGGAAAAAGAACATAAACAACATTATTCATTCCTATTTATTTAAAGATACAGAAATGAAACTGTATCAAATGAAAAATAAATCTTTGCAACCTAATCTAAAATAAAATTACTGTACAGTTGAAACATTGCATCCTACTATATTGTTCAATTATTATATTGTTGTTTCATCCAATTTGATGTCATATTTTGACACTCCTGTTATTCAGCAATGTTTAAACTTTACAGTAATTTTACTTTTTAGATAAGATTGCAAAGATTATTGTTTATTTGATACTAAACCTTTAATTGTCATTTATAAGGGATTTAAAAGCACAAATAGTCCTCACTTTAGATTAGGTCACAAAACTGCATGAAGTTGAGTTAATAAAGCATTTATTACCATACATAGTAAGCATTACTATATTCCTGAATATTAAGATATATAAACGTTGATTTCAATAGTTTATTAATCATTTACTAACTCATTCTGAATGATCTTAAAATCCTCCAACTACTCTTAAATACAAATGGTTTGTAAATAATGCAATACTGAATTTAGTCATGAAAAATAAATCACTTAAATTATGAAAATGCAATTATTAATCACATTACAAGGTTTCCGCTACATTCATTCATCCGTGGCGGGCCGCCACGCCAAAATTCATCGCGCCACGGCTACATTACAACTTCTCATTAAACATTTAGTCGTGTTTTGTATAGCGGATTATAATCGCACTAAAACATATTAGAGGTAAACAGCGCAAACTTTTCTGCAACCGTAGTAGTGCTGTGCGCTATTTGTTCAACCCTTTAAGGTGACATGCTGACTGACTCTCTGACAGACTGACTGACAGGTGCGTGAGTCCAGCAAACACCGCGTAGCTTTCAGTTTAAGATGAACACAGTTTCCATAAGTATATTTTATTGATAAATGTCAATGGCTCTGCATACAATGACTTTATCTTGCTGGAGTTTCACTTTACTTCAGAACGCGTTAATGTCGGAAAACGCACAAAAACACACTAAATCGCGCTTCAGCAGCGCTTAGAAGTTCTGTGCACGAAGAGGAAATCGGCGCGCAAGCAAAGAGATTCGCATGCTCGTATTACATGAATGCTATCTCGCCTTGCAATAATGCGTGTAATATTGGTCTTTGAAATAGTTGGCAGATCTGTGTAAAAAAAAGTCCTGCCGCCACTGCTGGAAAAAATCCTAGAGGAAACACTGCATTATAAATCTGCTTCTAAAAGTCAAGAATACAGCATTTGTAGCTGCAGTTATAAACTGCTTATTAATGTAGAGTTAGTGCTTAACAAATAATTAATTTACTAGACCCTAATGCATAGTAAATTACTCATAGTGTGTAGTTAAAGTGTTACCAACTTTTGTTTTAATGAGAAAAAAAGGATACGATTGCACTGATTTAGTTTTTACTAGTAATTGAATGCCTTTTTAACTTAAGGACTGCAGCATAACTGCTATAATGTTTAATTTAAAATTAAAATGCAAAAGATATACCGGGAGTGCAGAATTATTAGGCAAATGAGTATTTTGACCACATCATCCTCTTTATGCATGTTGTCTTACTCCAAGCTGAATAGGCTCGAATGCCTACTACCAATTAAGCATATTAGGTGATGTGCATCTCTGTAATGAGAAGGGGTGTGGTCTAATGACATCAACACCCTATATCAGGTGTGCATAATTATTAGGCAACTTCCTTTTCTTTGGCAAAATGGGTCAAAAGAAGGACTTGACAGGCTCCGAAAAGTCAAAAATAGTGAGATATCTTGCAGAGGGATGCAGCACTCTTAAAATTGCCAAGCTTCTGTAGCGTGATCATCGAACAATCAAGCGTTTCATTCAAAATAGTCAACAGGGTCGCAAGAAGCGTGTGGAAAAACCAAGGCGCAAAATAACTGCCCATGAACTGAGAAAAGTCAAGCGTGCAGCTGCCAAGATGCCACTTGCCACCAGTTTTGCCATATTTGAGAGCTGCAACATCACTGGAGTGCCCAAAAGCACAAGGTGTGCAATACTCAGAGACATGGCCAAGGTAAGAAAGGCTGAAAAACGACCACCACTGAACAAGACACACAAGCTGAAACGTCAAGACTGGGCCAAGAAATATCTCAAGACTGATTTTTCTAAGGTTTTATGGACTGATGAAATGAGAGTGAGTCTTGATGGGCCCGTGGCTGGATCGGTAAAGGGCAGAGAGCTCCAGTCCGACTCAGATGCCAGCAAGCTGGAGGTGGAGTACTGGTTTGGGCTGGTATCATCAAAGATGAGCTTGTGGGGCCTTTTCGGGTTGAGGATGGAGTCAAGCTCAACTCCCGGTCCTACTGCCAGTTTCTGGAAGACACCTTCAAGCAGCGGTACAGGAAGAAGTCTGCATCCTTCAAGAAAAACATGATTTTCATGCAGGACAATGCTCCATCACACGCGTCCAAGTACTCCACAGCGTGGCTGGCAAGAAAGAGTCTAAAAGAAGAAAAACAATTGACATGGTCTCCTTGTTCACCTGACCTGAACCCCATAGAGAACCTGTGGTCCATCATCAAATGTGAGATTTACAAGGAGGGAAAACAGTACACCTCTCTGAACAGTGTCTGGGAGGCTGTGGTTGCTGCTGCACGCAATGTTGATGGTGAACAGATCAAAACACTGACAGAATCCATGGATGGCAGGCTTTTGAGTGTCCTTGCAAAGAAAGGTGGCTATATTGGTCACTGATTTGTTTTTGTTTTGTTTTTGAATGTCAGAAATGTATATTTGTGAATGTTGAGATGTTATATTGGTTTCACTGGTGAAAATAAATAATTGAAATGGGTATATATTTGTTTTTTGTTAAGTTGCCTAATCATTCTGCACAGTAATAGTCACCTGCACACACATATATCCTCCTTAAATAGCTCAAACTAAAAACAAACTAAAAACTACTTCCAAAAATATTCAGCTTTGATATTAATGAGTTTTTTGGGTTCATTGAGAACATGGTTGTTGTTCAATAATAAAATTAATCCTCAAAAATACAACTTGCCTAATAATTCTGCACTCACTGTACTTTTATTTTGTACTTCCGTTTAAAAGGTGCTTTATTGCATTTTGAATGTTGCAATCACAAAGTTTTTTTTAAATAAGTACACTACCACATGATGATTTGTTCATATAAAAAAAAATTGTGTAGTTATATTATTGTTTTTCCTTCAGTATTGAATAATGTTGATATTTGATACCATTTACTAAGTTAGAAATTCAATACTATCACAACTCTGACAAAGTTAGAGTAAATATTATTTGTATCTGATCCAGGGGTTTTCTTAAAAGAATGAAATTAATATTGTGTGTTGATTTCTGGCATAGATAGATAGATAGTCAGGGTAAGATTTTTTTTTTCCTTCCTCAAAATGATACAGTAAATTGTGTTAAAGCCTTGAATTCAGTGAACACTATGCCTCCAAGTATACCTCCACTGCATTTTTATGACATTACTGAGCATTAACTAAATGTTTATTTTCAGGAACTACTAATTATTGCAATTAATGAAATGGGATATTGGGACTAAATGGACACTTTACTCAAACATGTATTTGCTAAAACTGTACGTACCCGTGCCTTTTCTGAATAATGCAACCTTTAATAAAAAAAGCCATTTTGATAAATGCGTTTATGATTTTTGGGTGGACTTTCCATCTAAGGATTGGTTCAGTGGTTTGAGATTTAAGGCAAGTTTTTTGTTGTTATACAAATACTATATACAGTTGAAACCAGAAGTTTACATAGACTCTTAAAAAAAGGAACTTAACCATTTTTAAACAAATGTCTGATGGTAAATCATACTAAACGTTTACTATTTTTACTATGCTCATTATATTTATTTAAATTAAGCAATTTGCAGCTTATTTTATTTTATCCTGCAATTATATTATTAGTTAATGCTATTGGAATAAAAAATAGTTGCCATTGTTTGAAGTCAGAATATAGTGCAGTAGCTGCAAATTGAGATGAATTCAATAAAGTTCATTGCAATATATATACATACAGCTGAAGTCAGAATTATTAGCCCCCCTGCTTATTTTTTTTCCCCAATTTCTGTTTAGCAGAGAGAATATTTTTTCAACACATTTCTATACATATTAGTTTTAATAACTCATTTCCAATAACTGATTTATTTTATCTTTGCCATGATGACAGTAAATAATATTTTACTAGATATTCTATTCATTGATATACATATATTCTGTTTTTAATGTTGTTGGAAATGCTGGTGTGTGTGAAAATTTGATGATATATCCAGCTTCTGTTGTTAATGTTTTGTATGCTGTTGTTTGCACATTTTAAAATAAATCAATATTTAAAAATGCAATATTTAATGTGTCAGACACACATTTATTTTTAATTATTAAATTACAATTTAATATTAATCTGGGGTGTGTTTCCCAAACAACGATGTAACTCGCGGCTGAACTATAATAGTACGATCCATCATTTGGGAAAAGAACGATAGTGACGAGTGTTTCCCAAAATCCGTAGTTTCTCTGTCGCAGATCCATCGCTTGAACCACATTAGTTATAGCGTAAAACGCCCATAATGATGCTCTAAACGGGGTGAAGTAACTACTTCTATAGAGAAGAACACCATCATTTCTTTGTGCAAATTATATTGTTTACACACGCATTTAAAATAAAATCCAATACTAGTTTTGGTAAAAACATGCACTCACTTTCCATATTAACTGAAATATATGTAAACGGCACATATAGGGCCTGTTTCCTTTACAAATATTGAGAACATTACATATTCTATTCTAAAACATAAAATCACTTACAAAAGCTAACATATACTAATCTCATATATAATTCATATAAATAATGAGGCTATTTATTAAGAAATGAAATGTAATATTTATTATTTATAAGGAAATAAAAAAAAATCATACTTTAATAATAATAATAGTAATAATATTAATGATGATGATGATGATTATTATTAAGTAAGATATTGTTTATTTATTTTTAAATTTTTGAAAAGTCCGCTTTTAAATAATAGGTCCCCTATAGCTTTCGTCATGACGCTATGTTTAAAATGATATCAATGATTTTAAAGTGCACTGTGAAGGGAACGCAATTGTAAACATGAAAATCGCAAAAACTGAACTGTAAAATACTTTGAAAGCAAATTACACCTAAGAGTGATGTATTTAATGCTTTTTTTTCAATAATTAAAAATTTAAATGTTAGAATGTTCTAAACGAATAGGGCATAGGGGGGGATAACTGGGAATAGAACACAGCCAGGAACTATGTTTCTAACAACAGCTCCAGTGGTGCAGTAGCAAGTGCACAAGTTTGTGAATGTTCATTGGAACAATGGATTTGGGAAACACCAAATCAGCAAACTATCTTTGTAACGACAGAACTTGGGACCTTAGTTGGCTAACAATGGTTTTTGCAAACGCACCCCTGATCAGTTAACGGTTAATATTTGGATAATGAGCGGCGGTTGTCAGTCTAAAAAATTAACCAAAAGACCATCCCTAATTTAAACAATGACATGGACCTAATGTGTGTCTGTTGAACATGGGCCTAATGTGTGTCTCTCACAGTCGCGGAGACAGTTTTTTTTTTTTTTTTGCTCTCGAATGCTGGTCGCACTCTAGAGCCCTGTAGTAAATTAATTAGTAAAACAATCGGTAGCTGCAGCCCTAGAGGAAGCAATTACAAATTATTGATTAAATCCACATTACTTGTATGCTACTTATAAAACTTATTACAAAATATCTGCCATTTTTAATTTGTGTTTGTATATTAGTAATAAGATGTAAACAAATACAGCTGAAGTCAAAATTATTGATTTTCTTTTTCAAATATTTCCTAAATGATGTTTAACAGTAAGGTATTTTTCACAGTATTTCGTATCATATTTTTTTCTTCTGCAGAATGTCTTATTTGTTTTGTTTCGGCTAGAGTAAAAGCAGTTTTTAATTGTTTTAAAATGTATTGAAAAAATATTCTCTCCATTAAAGAGAAATTGGGGAAAAAAAACTATACAGGGGGCGAATAATTCTGACCTCAACTTTACATGGTTTTCGCTCCATACATTCTTCCATGGTGAGGCGCCACAGCAAAATTCATTTCCGCCACGGCTACATTACTGCTTCTCATTCAAAACATTCAGTCGTTGTTGTTGCTTTTTTTATTTGAGGGTTATAATCGCACTAATATGAATTAAAAGGTAAGTGAATTATAACAGAGCAAACTTTTCTGTAATTGTATAGTTGTGCTGTGCATTATTTGTTTAACACTTTAAGGTGACGTGCTGACCGACTGACAGGTGCGTGAAGCATGAGGCCAGCAAACACGACGTAGCTTTCAGTTATGATGAACAGGTTCCATAATTATAATCTATAGATAAAGGTCTATGGTCCTGCATACAATGATTTTATCTTGCTGGAGTTTATAGAATTTCACTTTACTTCAGGATGCATCAATGCCGTTCTGTAGGTCTATTAGAGACATTAATAAATATTCCTAGCAAATCTAATAAATGTTGGAGACATACTCAATACATAAACGCAATAAATCACACTTCAGCAGCGTTTATTTGAGAGTGTACAAGAAAATCTGTGCTTGAACAGTGTGTATTAGAGGGTGTGCAAGAAGTTTTGTGCATGAACGGAGGAAATCGGCGCGCAAGCAAAGAGATTCGCAAACTCGTATTACATTAATGCGATCTTGATTTGTGTAAAAGGCCTGCCGCCACAGCTAGAAAAAATCCTAAAGAAAACACTTGTATATAATCTTGGTACAAATATAACAATATTTATGCATAGATTTTGTGTTAAAGTTAACTGCACACTCGTTAAAGCATTAGCAAATTGTTAATTCATCATTTGTTGAGCAAAACTCTACATTAATAGACATTAGTAAGCAAGCGGTTTATAACTAAAGCTACAAATGCTGTATTACTGACCTATAAGCACATACATAATGTTTATAATTGTATACTTTGTTAATGATTGATTTATGTTACTAAATTAAGTCCAAATAGATTGCAAATGATTTTGTTCTTCCTTTAATTGTCATTTTAAAAGGATTTACAAAATCTAAATAGTCCTCACTTTAGATGCTCACACAACAGTACAAATTTGTGTTAATAAAGCATGTATTAATATACAGAGTAGTCATTACTATATGCCTGAAAAACAAGATGTATAAATGTGTAAACACTAGGCATGGGACGATAACCGTTTTCAAGGTATACCGCGGTTTGGAAAAGTCAAGGTTATCATACCGTCAAAATTTTCTCTAATACCGTTTCTAAGGTATGAGTAAGATTTTTTTTTTTACATTTTTTTTAAACAACAGCATATCCAGCAGAAAGGATATCCAAAGATGCCATTTTAAATTGTAAATAACTCTGTGTTTTTGAAACTAATGAAGACAGCAGAAGTCAATGATTCATTTTCATTATTTAGCCTGGCACGTTTACTGCTCCAAAATATTATAAATGTTTCTCAAAATAAAATATATTGTGTTCAAAGGGGAAAAAACTTTTAGTTTTATACCCAGACATTTAAAAAGAATATATTTTAGAGCAGTGATCACAATACCATGATACCGTGAAACCGTGATATTTTTATCCAAGGTTATCATACCATCAGAATCTTATACCGGCCCATGCCTAGTAAACACAGTGTGTGGAGTTGAATTGCACTTATCTGACTATCACCAATAATGTCTTTAGGCTGATAATAAAATACATTATAATTACCTCCATTTAGGCAGGCTCCATTGATGCTGACATCTCTTTTGCTTTGCTTAAAGATGCGTCACCTGCAGATTTCTTATTCTCGTCATCTTCAATATCAGTTCACTGGATCTGAGCTGAAATCATACCATGTTTATATGTATTTAGTAGCAGTACACTTTTGAGGTAATTTTGGACATGGTATTTGGACATTTTCTCTGACCATCAATTTGAATGTCATCAAGAGACTTTCCCTAAATTACATTGAAGATCATTAGTTTATACCTCCCTAACAGAAAACAGCGTTAGAGCAGCTTGATAAATTGCTTTAAAAAATTATCGCAATCTTTCATCAACCCCCACATGATCTTAAACCAGAACGATTCTGCAATTACATTTAAGGACAGGTTTGAATAGGGCATTACTGATGTCACTGACAACACCCTGCATTAAAGGTCCAGAGTGGTTTGACAGGACATTATGACAGTTTGACTACTGTTCACTAATCATTTACACACCAAAGTGTCCTAACAAATCACAGTGTCCTCATAAAGCAGTGTGTTTTTTGGTTCATAGAGGCTATGTTCACACTGCATTAGAAAGGCTGCATTTACACTGCATGGTTCAAGTGACTCCGTTCAGATTTTTTTCTCTCTTGTGGCACAGATCAGATTTGCCCATGTACGTGTAAGCAGGAAAATATCACATAGATTCTGATTTAGTCAAATCAGATTCAGGCCTTGTGGAAATTTATCCCCTATGAATCGGACCCGTACACAAACTTGTATTTGTACTTACTTTTTTTTACTATATGTTGGAACAACAAAAACAACAATAATAATAATAATAAAAATAATACTACAAATAGTATCTTAATTTTAGCGTACAATATCAAAAAACATATTTCTTACACATGATATTTTTTATTACATTATATTTGATTTTAGAGTATTATGTCTTATTTTATTGCCATCTTCTTTGAAAATTCTATTTTCAGGGGTAAATCTTTCAAATAAAAAAAGTTCTACAGACTCATAGGAGAATCATATTTATTCTAAGCAAATAAAAAAACATTATTCTCATTTATTTACAATCGTGCAGCTCTTATTAGCCATAAGTCAAAATAAAGGGAAAAGGTTATTATCAATGTTGGCAATTGCCCTGATATGAATAATCTGTATATACATCATTATTTACTACCACGACGTGCCTTTATTGCATTACAGTTCAAGTAGGATGTGGTTGGCTGCCGTCACTTTGATGACATAAAGGTTCAGACACACAACTCCATCAAATGTAAACGCAGACACCCACTGTGAATAGGGCATTACTGATGTCACTGACAACACACTGCATTAAAGGGACAGAGTGGTTTGACAGGACATTATGACAGTTTGACTACTGTTCACTAATCATTTACACACCAAAGTGTCCTAACAAATCACAGTGTCCTCATAAAGCAGTGCGTTTTCTGGTTCATAGAGGCTATGTTCACACTGCATATGAAAGGCTGCATTTACACTGCATGGTTCAAGTGACTCAGTTCAGATTTTTTTCTTTCATGTGGCACAGATCAGATTTGCCCATGTACGTGTAAGCAGGAAAATATCACATAAATTCTGATTTAATCAAACCAGATTCAGGCCTTGTGGAAATTTATCCCCTATGAATCGAACCCGTACCCTCGTGTCTGTAGTGTAAAAAGTTAGATCAGATTTTACAAGTCAATGCAAGTCGCACAGCATTAAAAACTGTAGCGAATGATGTCATATCCGGGTCACATTTGCCTGCAAATACGGCCCGGATCTGATTTTTTTTGCCCACGTGTGACTCAGTGTGAACAGCACAAACCGCATGAAATCAGATTTTTTTCAATTCCAATTTGTGCCACTTTCATATGTGGTATTAAATCTGATACAGATCTGATGTTTTGCAATCTGACCGCAGTGTGAACGGTTATGTAGGAATTCATGTGACTTTTACATCATTTTTAATTGATACGCGTCATTATTCTGTACTTGTTCGTGCTGCAAACATCCTCTACTAACCATTAAACTGTAACAACAAAAGGATTGTTTAGTTAGATTTAAAATACCACTATGATTAAAAATATAAAAAGAGCATAATTAGACATTTTGTGAGTTGTACTTTTGCGCATGTGGGTCAGTTTAGGACCATGATTTGTTCACACTGGAAAGCTGATATTGGCCACATTTATAACACCAATGTAAACAGCTATGCAATAAAAAAATCAGATCTGAGAAAAAAAAATCTGATTTGAGCACTAAGCCTCGCAGTCTAAACGTAGCCTTAGAGTAGCAGATGGTTTCACCACAGTGTCCTAACAAATCATGGTGTCCTCATAAAGCAGTGTGTTTTCTGGTTCACAGTGTGAATCTCTATCAACAATATTCACATCAACTTTACAGTAGGCCAACTATATTGAAATGACAGTACCTGCTCAGAACCTGCTTCTGGCAGACAAGGTCTTGAAATATCAGTAGCAGCAACATCAGTATTCATCTGTAAAGAAGAGAAAGAATGCACATCAATACTAATGCAAAACACTTGCTTGAGCTAAAGAAATACAAATACACTAATTATAATACATCTTTTAAATCTTTAAAGACTTCACATGTACAGTGGGGGAAATAAGCATTAAACCAGACATGTTTTTCCGGGGAATAATATTTCTAAAGGAGCTGTTGACGCTGAATTAAACCAACTTGCGTTGCTGAGATTATAATAAGTAACAATATTACAAAAAAATTATCAGTAATGTGTTATATTACTGCGCTACGGCAAAAACTAAATTACTTCTGTAATCACACTGCTTTTGTAATGCGTTAACAACAACATTAACTGTGTCTCTGCATTAACAAGAGCAGGGGTGTTAAATCAGAGATTAAAAAACATGACAAACCCTTTCATTTTTAATACAGACAATATATGTGGGGTGCATTTAAAGAAATTTTTTTTATCCAACAGATACCTTTATTAAAATAGAGCCCATAAAATAGCAGATGGTTTCACTACAGTGTCCTAACAAATCATGGTGTCCTCATAAAGCAGTGTGTTTTCTGGTTCACAGTGTGAATCTCTATCAACAATATTCACATCAACTTTCTGTGTTGCAGATTAACAGTAAGCCAACAATATTGAATGACAGTACCTGCTCAGAACCTGCTTCTGGCAGACAAGGTCTTGAAATATCAGTAGCAGCAACATCAGTATTCATCTGTAAAGGAGAGAAAGAATGCACATCAATACTAATGCAAAACACTTGCTTGAGCTAAAGAAACTAAGTCTGGACATACTAAAATGAATCAATATTCATTCATTCATTTTATGAAATGGTCGCAATTTCGAGCCCTGGGGATGCACCGATCTCGATACTTGGATCGGATATCGGTTAGAAACCGTATATTTTTGCTGGATCGGGTATCGGCCAGTTGGTATCGTTTCAAATCCGATCTTGTGTGTGCGCTATTTTCTGTGTTTATAAGCCAACTAAGCCATGAAGGTAGCCTATTATAAGGCACTAGAACATTGTCATGTAGGCCTACTATATCCCAAATGTTCTTAAGCCATTCTACAGTTTAATGTGAAGTACAGATGAATATTCAAGTGTTTAAATTCATGTTCACTTCAGCGCTTCCCGCTGCTGCGCCTGTCAATCATTCTTCATTCATTCACAATTCAATCTGCTTGTCGCATTTATGACAACAGGAAAAACTTTCTCCAAGACTATTTGTTCCTGTTAGTTTAAATAATTAGTGGAGAAATGCATTTAGTTTTGCATTAAATTGGTTTATTTTGACCTGCAGCAGGAGTTCATTTCATTGCTGTTTCTACATCATGTTTGCGCTGCTGTCTCTGTTAAATCAGATCGCATTCGCAATACTGGAGTGGAGAGGGTTATTACCTGCTCTTCAAACACAAAGTAGGCCTACCTGAAATGTTTAATTAGAAAAGCCTTAATAATACATTGGACAGACCCTAAACGCATTCATTTCTTCCATTTGAGCTGCTGTTTTGCAAATGTCTGCAGTTTTTTCTTTTTTCTGAGTTTATTCTTCAAAGGGGAATACTTTAAGTGCTGCGAATAGTTTTAAAGTCTGGCCCATTGTGGTCAAAGTAGTTTATTAAATTAATTAAAGTGAAACTGACAGGCGCAATATGGATTGTCATTAACAGAAAATTATTTAGCCTAATATAGGCTACTCTGAAACTGTAAATATATTTCACTGTCATTTTATGTATAAATATTTTATTTATCAGACCAGTTTGTGTTTTGGCGCTGAAGATGCTGGAGAGGGATTATTAAGTAAAACTGGCATCAGACGGTTTAATTTAATCTGCATCAAATCTGCAAGAAAATGTCAGGCTTTAATTCAATATAATTAATAAATTTAATAAAAGGCTGATTATTTTACCAACGATGTCAATAGTAGCCTATTGCAGATTTCAAAGAAAAATCTTAATATTAAAAAGGAAATGACAATATCACAACGATTGCTCAAATAATGTAGCCTAGTTTTACAGCAAGCATGTTTTAGTTAGATTGTGCCGTCTGTCATGTAAACCTATAGGTCTGTTATTTTTTACTAAAGAAGATACATTATTTGAGGTTAGCATTAGAGCTATAGAAACTGCTCATTCCGGTTAATTTTGCCAACCGAGCACCGCTGCTCATTAACCGAATGTTAACCGTTAACAGACTAATATTAAAATATTATTTAATAAAAAAAATGACGTGCCTACTTTGTGTGACACATTAAATATAGCATTTTAAAATACTAATTTATTTTAACATGTGAACAGCATAGAGAAAATAATAGAGCATCTTCACACACCTGCAGTGTTTTCAGCAGCATAGAAAAGCATAAACTAAACAATAAACTAAACAAAAATATTAAAATAAATCCTGCTCTAGATCTTTCACTTGAATGACAAATCTAGATTACAAAACGAAAACACTGACTGAATCCTTTTTAAGAACCGGCATAGACTGTTGGTCCAATCATGTTTTTTTATTCCATTAAATAAAAAAAAAAATCAGGCTACCTCAAGTAGATTGCTAGATCTAGATGGTAGATTAGGCTATTTAAAAATGTATATTATATAAGAACTATTAATAACTGCACAGTATCGGAATCGGAATCGATTGATATTCAGAATTTTGGTATCGAGATCGGATCGGTTCCAAAAAAATGGTATCGGTGCATCCCTATCCATGAATCAATATAGTGGATTTTGCTGTATAGTGAAGTACTAACTCAAACACTCCCTCTAAATTTAAAATGTTTAAAAGCATCAGTTTTTGCTTTAGTCATAGTATCAAACAGATTATTTTTTGCAGTAAGTAAATGCCTATTTTTTTTTTTTAAGTAAAAAGTAAAAAATTAAGTTTACTAGAAAACATTAACAATAAATTTTTTACAATTGTATTATATTGTATTTACACCCAAATATCCAAAATTCGTAAATGATAGATACAATTACTTAAAACTAAATTATATATATATATATTGCTTTTCATAAACCTGACTGTAATTAAGCAAGCCTACGGTTAAAACAAAAGCAAATATCTACAATTGGCCTAAAAATATCATACCCCATTTAAAGATATTTATTATTGCTTTAAGCATAAACCCACTGTTTTTTATTCATGTAACATCTCATTGCACTTAGCTATTTGTACTGGGGAAAAAGTACTGAAGATGGTATTGATTTTCTACAACGCATTCACTAAGTTGCATTGATTTCAACAATTTCAAATCGGTTTCTGATTTTCACTTTTCAACTATACAGTTGCAGTCAGAATTATTAGCCACTCTGAATTATTAGCCCCCTATATATTTTTCCCCCAATTTCTGTTTAACGAATCATAATAATCATAATAGTTTTAATAACTCATCTCTAATAACTGATTCATTTTATCTTTGTCATGATGACAGTAAATAATATTTTACTGGATATTTTCAAGACACTTCTATACAGCTTAAAGTGACATTTAAAGGCTTAACTAGGTTAATTAGGTTAACTAGGCAGGTTAGGGTAATTAAGCAAGTTATTGTATAACGATGGTTTGTTCTGTAGACTATCGCAAAAAAAATTTGCTTAAAGGGGCTAATAATTTTGACCTTAAAATGGTTTTTAAAAACAAATTTAAAACTGCTTTTATTCTAGCTGAATTAAAACAAATAAGACTTTCTCCAGAAGAAAAAATATTATCACACATACTGTGAAAATGTCCTTGATCTGTTAAAAATCATTTGGGAAATATTTAAAAAAGAAAAAAAAATTCAAAGGGGGGGCTAATAATTTTGACTTTAACTGTATGTAAACTATAGATGCAACCATGTTTGTTTCTGCTCTAACACAGTTAGGGAGTGTGTATTCATCAGTCAGATTTACATGTAGATTCATCTTTTTCTGTAAGTGGAGAGAAATAAATAGTGTTCGAAAGGTTGTTTTGATTATCACTGGCACGTTAAAATATTTTCGTTACTACATAATATGGTTACTTAAACAAAACAGAAAAAAAAACATGTTGGTGAAAAGAACAGATGTGATTTGTGTAAAATATTGTGCATGTTCATCTTTGGCTGAGCACCAGTCAAAGGCAGGAAAACATCTGAAATCAGCATCTAATAATGCAGTATGAGGATACCAAGTGTGATAGCTAGTTAAGGGAATAGAGTACTGTACTAGGGATGTCAGTTTCTACAAAATCCCATGATCGATGATCATTTAAATTAACGATCAATCAATCGATTAATCGTTAATCCTTATAAACCATATGTTTATAAAATACATAGGAATCTAGGCTACTGAAGAATGAGCCGAATATGCAATACATTATGATTCTTGCTTAATCGTCACAACGAAATAATCTAAGCATTCATTTTATAGATATAAACTATAAAAATAAAAAATAAGAAATTTTAAGTAATCAACATTATATGTAAAAAACCCAAACTAGGCTACAGGCTGAATGCGTCAGAGGTGAACATGCGGCACACGCTTCTGTTAAAGCTTCAGTGAAGAACAAACCATTTAGGCTATGACAGACCAATGCTATCTCACGGCTAGTGTTGGGCAATATAAGACATTTTCAGATTGCCATATAGTCCCCCTGTGAGATCGCCGACACGGTATATGGGCGCTGCAGTGTTATGTTTCTAATTTGCTAATTTATTTAACCATTTTTAAACGTATTTAATAGGCCTAAAGTTTCGGCTGCTTTTTAAAAACTTATTTAATAATCTACTTCATTTGCATTATGTTTTATCTCAGAAAATAATTCAAACCAATGCAAATCACCGCGCTCTTACAGCTAAACTGTGTGGCGCGGGACAGGATTTGATGGTGATTTCGGGTGGTTCGATGGCTCCATGCCGTTATCAGCGGGACTGCTGCAAAATGCATATAATATAAATGGATGCAAGCAAATGAAATTATATTTATCTGCGCACAGAAGAAACAAGGATGCATGCGTTAAAGTCCTTTCAGACGGGAGGCGGACAGAGGACTCACCGCCTGCGCGTGTTTCTATGCGTGCGTTTATCCATGTTTTGTTTTCAGTAGAGCGCGCCGCGGCTTCAGGTCTGATCATCATCACAAAAGTAGTCATTAACAGTGTCACCTCTGTATTTGCTAAAATCTAACACAATGTTGCGCTTGGGATAAGTGTTTATCGTTTGTCAGAGTTTTGTTTAGACTATTGCCGACGCGCCGCAACTCTGGCTCTAATATTAGCCTACATACAGAACATTTCGCTGAGCTCAGTAAAATGTTTTTTGATAAGTTATTAATAATCTGTTCAATAATTCGTTAAAGCCAAAACGAATGGTAATTTAATATAGACTATTCAAATATATAATAGAAAAAAAAATATATATATATAGCCTATATAAATAATTATAGGCCTAACATATTTTTTAATTAAATAAATAGGCTATTTACTTAAATATACGCATGTCTGTGTTTATCATTCCATCGAATTAATTCGATTGCAGCACCTGTTATTCCAGAACAGATCATTTGAGATGGGTTCAGTTCTTTTTATTTTTTTCTGTAGTTTCATTTTTACAAATAACTTTATTTAATTTGTCTGTTAATTAAATTTAGTTATTTAGCCTTTTATTTTTATGCAACAAAGTTGCAAATTAATTTGCTATGAGATGTGGCTGTGTATGGCAGTGCCCTCACGTGCAGCGCGCGTCGGCTGCTGCGAGAGAGAGAGAAAGAGCGCAATGGAAATAATAAATTTTTCACAAGCTGATGTGTGTGAAATTGCGAATACATGTCTATAATCGCCTTGCAATTTAAAAAATTGTTGTATTTTTCCCTTTAGGAAGGAAACTCTGTTTCAGTTCAAGCTAAAGATGCGTGGTGGTGAAGTCCGAAAGTGCCGACCAAGTGATGTTGATGTAAACGGCTGAAGCTGTTAAATTATTTGTAGTTCGTTTATTATTAATGATGATGATTAAAAATAATAATGCTGTTCATTTTATATAATAATGTAATTAAAACATGTAATATATCATCCGAAACAAGCTAAATATCGTCTTTAAAGTCGTCATGGGTCCCAGCTCTCTGCGATATATTTGCCTATATCCTCAATACACAATATCCTCCATTAAATCAAGTAATTTTGTTAAGTAGGACAGGCTTAACAAAATTCGCAGCACTAAACATGTTCCCAGACTGAAAGTGATTGATGATGAGAGAGCAGAAACCTGAGAACGGTGATTTTCACCGCATGTCTGGCTGTGATGAGCGATTTTTAAAATGAAAGCATATTTGTTACAGTCTGTCAAGATTGCTTAAAATATCTTAATATTTTAGAGAAAATAGTTAAAGTTTCCATAACCAATGATCTCATCCATGCGTGACCCACCCATACTTAAATATCATAAGACCTATTTTTTCATTACCTGACCCGCAGATTAACGGCAGCACCTGTAAATATAACCGAGATCCCCGCGGGTTTTATGCATCGTCAAGAAAGTCACTCCTTGGTCATGTAAACTGTACACACTTGATTATGTAATGTGTAAAGTCGTGAATAAGTGTCTCGCAGTGCAAAGCATATCTTATCCTTTAAATGTCCATGCTTAATCGGTCATCGATAAGCTCTATCGATTAAAGGCTTATCGACAATTAATCGATGATCGAGTAATCGTTAACATCCCTATACTGTACCTTTGAATTTGTTAATGAACCACTGACCAAGCAATGGCTTGTCCATCCTAGATTATGTCGCACTCTGCATCACGCACAGGCTCAAGTCTGCATCGCTTGGAACCGTTCTCCATTTCGTCTCACTGCAGAAATAACATAGTACTTTAAAACATTTTCATTTAGCAGTCGCTTTTAAAATGAAGAATAAAATTACAGTGATGCACAGAACATATATACAGTTGAAGTCAGAATTATTAGCCCCCCCTGTTTATTTTTTCCCCCATTTCTGTTCAACAGAGAGAAGATTCTTTTTAACACATTTTTAATCATAAGTTTTAATAACTCATCTCTAATAACTGATTTATTTTATCTTTGCCATGATGACAGTGAATAATATTTGACTAGATATTTTTCAAAACACTTCTATACAGCTTTTAGTGACATTTAAAGGCTTAACTAGGTTAATTAGGTTAACTAGGCAGGTTAGGGTAATTAGGCAAGTTATTGTATAATGATGGTTTGTTCTGTAGACTATCGAAAAAATATATAGCTTAAAGGGGCTAATAATTTTGTCCTTAAAATGGGTTTTGAAAAATTAAAAACTGCTTTTATTCTAAGCTGAAATAAAACAAATAAGACTTTCTCCAGAAGAAAAATATTATCAGACATACTGTGAAAATGTCCTTGCTCTGTTAAACATCAATTAGGAAATGTTTAAAAAAGAAAAAAAAATCCAAGAGGTGCTAATAATTCTGACTTCAACTGTGTGAATATGTATGTATATCTATATGTATATATCTATATATATATATATATATATATATATATATATATATATTCAGTAGAGATGTGAACCTACACTGGCCTCATGGTTCAGTTCGGTTGCGATTATCATGGCATCGATTCGGTTCAATTCGATATCTCGGTGCATCACGGTGCATTGACGATTCTTCCCTGCTGAAAAAACCAGCATATGCTGGTAGGGTATGTTTTGATGCTGGTCTTGCTGGTTTTAGTGCTGGTATTGCTGGTTTCAGTGCTGGTCTCGATGCTGGTTTTGCTGGTCTCGATGCTGGTCTTGCTGGTTTCAGTGCTGGTCTCAATGCTGGTCTTGCTGGCCTGAGTGCTGGTCCTGACCAGCATTGAGACCAGCAGGACCAGCATTAAAACCAGTAAGACCAGCATCAAGACCAGCAAGACCAGCATTGAAACCAGCAAGACCAGCATACCTGCATCAAAACATACCGTACCAGCATATGCTCTTTTTTTAGCAGGGAATTTCCATACACCGTTTTATATTTTCTTCACAGCACAGCAATTCTTGTATTAAAATGTATAAATATATTTATATGCTATTTGTAAAACAATTTTGTCCCTTAATACAAACAATCAGATATATAAACTGTACCTTTAAACAACACGAGCATTTATAGCAAATAAACAAATATAAATATACAGAGTCTTGTCTACCAAGTTCTTTCTTACACCCCTTTGATTGGTCACGCGCTCAACTGTGATTGGCTCTTACAGGCTGGCGCGCTTCACAGATGCACTCATGGGCCACAGTGAGAGAGAGAGAGAAATGGAGATTACTTTCATTCTCTCAATCGCAGTGAAATAGGGGCTTCTGCTGTAAGTGTCAGTGAAACACAGTCCAGCAAACACACACAGTGAAATTGTGCACAGTTTCTGAGTAGTTTCAGAGTTTTTAAGTAGTTGGAGCGTTGTAAATACTCGCGCTCGTCTCCCTCGCTATAGTAAGCTACGACGACATAGCGCATATGAGATAAATGACGTCAGTACATAATAACCGGTTATGATTATTACTGAACCGATACCGAATTGTTTGCGTCTGCATCGCGGTGCACCGAAGAAACAATTAATTTTGACACCCTAATATTCAGTAACACTTTAGGTCACAATTCACAGCATAAACTAATTATTTACTAACACTACTAGATTAATAAACTACTAATTATCTGTTTATTATTAGTAAGGTAGTAGTTGGGTTTCGGTTTTGGGTAGGATTAGGGATTGTAGAACAAGATCATACTTTATAACTACTAATGAACAGTTCACATCTTAACAATAGGCAGGTATTTAGCCAGTAGTAAATAGAATAAATTTGACCTAAAGTGTTAGAGAATTTTATATAGAAGACTGTACATTCTTACTTGATGAGCCAACTATTTTCAACAGTTATTTCAGACAACTTTTTGAATCTTGACACATTATTGATCTTTACTGCAACTAATGATAACCTGTCGAGCTTATGAATAATAACATTGTCTGTGTTTAATGATGTTAAAATGCAATGTTTTTCATAAGTGCTGAACTATTATTCCTACCAATACAATGCAATCCTCATTCTCTTGCATCTCTGTTTGAATGTCTCAGTAATACACAGAGCTCTGTCGATCATAAAAGAGCTTACGAAGCGTCAGATTTGTGGCGCATCCACTCTATCTGCACTGTTAAGACACAGAGAGTGAAATTTGTTTACTCAGTCTTTTCAAGTTTTAATGTATCTGCGTCAAACCTATTCTAAACCAAAGTCCCTCTAATCTCTGTCTAAACTCATCCATCGGCTAATAAACTAAGCTTATGTTTTCTCTCCCTTGCAGCCCGCGTCCCTGTTTCGTGGGCATGACCCGCGGTTGGTTTGGGCACTGCTGATTGGGGGAATGAAACTGCTCTTGCTGGTGCAGGAACCATTTCAACCACTCAAAATCACATGTGACCAAGTCTTACTGATGTCACTGACAACACACTGCTTTAAAGGGACAGGGTGGTTTGAAAGGACATTATGACAGTTTTACTGCTGTTCACTATTTTACACATTACAATGTTTTGATAAACCACAGTGTCCTCATAAAGCAGTGTGTTTTCTGATTTATTTAGGACCCTATCATACACCATGTGCAATAAAGGCACAAGGTTTGTATGGCGTGATTTCTTGCTATTTTCATACGAGCGCAGGTTTCATTTTCACATTGTTTAAATAGCAAAAACCATTTGCACCACTCTGTTGCCTCATGGGTGTGCTGGTCTATAAAGGAGGTGTGTTAAGGCTATTTTGAGGCAACTGAAATAGGCCACGCCATTGACCAACTAAAAGCTGCTCTAAAGTCAATGACGCAGAGATTTGTAATTTAAAAAGCACGTTAGTTATGCGCCTATGCAGGTCCAAATGCTTACACACTGCTTAATACATACAGAATGTACAGGAATACACAAATATCTTTACATATGAAAACAATTAAAGGATTAAAATGATACAAAATAATTATTTTCTACATAAATATATAAACCACTGCCTCAATGTCGGGGGGCTTTGTAATCCAGCTCTGTTGTAGACAGTTTACTCATGACAAATTGCATAATATTGTTATTATTAATAGTATTTATTATGTGCATATTTATATTTGTTTTAATAAAAACAAGTTTAGATTTGACCACCTGTGGGGTTTTGGAGACGTCTGCATCACCATATGGGGCATAAGAATAGGACGTGTGTTTGAAAATAACTCAGTTTTTCACACTTCATTATTATTGTTCATTTATTCCTTTGCTGGAGATTAGAACTGAATTTAGAAATAGTTTTGAAACAAATCTTTCCGCTTAACAAAGGAAATTAAATATGTAGGCTAATGCATGTGTTTAGTAGAGTGAGTTTCCACCATTTCCTTACTTCAAAGTAAAGGAGTAAAGTAAAGAGTAAAAGTAAAGTAAAGAGGCCAATGGAGGAGGCTCGTTCTTTTTCCTCATGCTGCAGATGCTCTGTTTAACCGCTTTCTCGCTAGTGAAGATTTTACTTACAAAATCTGCCACGTAAATAGCAAATGCACCATGGTGCGATGCAACTGACTCTTAAAGGAAATGGGAGACAAGACGCTGATTGGTTTCATGCATGTTATGCTCAAGCACACTAAGAAAATAAGCACAACCATGTTAGACCATGCCCTGGGGTGCAAACTGTATTTTTCCATCCTTAAAATAGCAAAAGTGGGTTCGGACATGCCATTAATGCTTTTGTGCCATGACTTCAGACTGTGTGCTTAGATTGTTAAAATAAAGCCCATAGAGTAGCAGATGGTTTCACTACAGTGTCCTAACAATTCATGGTGTCCTCATAAAGCAGTGTGTTTTCTGGTTCACAGTGTGAATCTCTATCAACAATATTCACATCAACTTTACAAATTTACAGTAGGCCAACTATATTGAAATGACAGTACCTGCTCAGAACCTGCTTCTGGCAGACAAGGTCTTGAAATATCGGTAGCAGCAACATCAGTATTCATCTGTAAAGGAGAGAAAGAATGCACATCAATACTAATGCAAAACACTTGCTTGAGCTAAAGAAACTAAGTCTAGACATACTAAAATGAATCAATATTCATTCATTCATTTTGTTTTTAGCTTAGTCCTTTTACTAATCTGAGGTCGAACCACAGCGGAATGAACCGCCAACTTATCCAGCATATGTTTTACGCAGCTGATGCCCTTCCAGCTGCAACCCATAACTGGGAAACATCTATGCACACTTATTCACAATCATACACTACAGACAATTTAGCTTACCCAAATCACCTATACCACATGTTTTTGGACCTGTGGGGGAAACCGGAGCACCCAGAGGAAACCCACACCAACATGGGGAGAACATGCAAACTCAATATAGTTGAATCAATATAGTGGATTTTACTGTATAGTGAAGTACTAACTCAAACACTCCCTCTACATTTAAAATGTTTAAAAACATCAGTTTTTTGCTTTAGTCATAGTATCAAACAGATTATTTTTTGCGATAAGTAAATGCCTATTTTTTTAAGTAAAAAGTAAAAAAAATAAGTTTACTAGAAAACATTAACAATAACTTTTTTTTTTTTACATTTGTATCTAAATATGCAGTATATCAACAAATAATATGCCAAGCATTGTTTTTATTAATGATTTATATAATTTATTAATGATAAGTTACTATAAAGCAGGGGTGCTCAACCCTATTCCTGGAGATCTACCTTCCTGCAGATTTCAGTTGCAACTCATATCAAACACACCTGTCTGTAATTATTCAGTGCTATTTAGGTCCTAATTAATTGGATCAGGTGTGTTTGGTCAGGGCTGGAGCTGAACTCTGTAGGAAGGTAGATCCCCAGGAACAGGGTTGAGCACCCCTGCTATAAAGCAACACCCAAATATCCTTAAATGATAAATACAATTACTTAAAACTAAATTATTTATATATATATATTATATATATAATATATATATATTAATCTGGGATCGCCACAGCGGAATGAACCGCCAACTTATCCAGCATGTTTTTTACGCAGGGAATGCCCTTCCAGCCGCAACCCATTTCTGGGAAACATCAACACACACTCATTCACACTCATACACTACTGACAATTTAGCCTACCCAATTCACCTGTACCGCATGTCTTTGGACTGTGGGGGAAACCGGAGCACCGGGAGGAAACCCACGCGTATGCAGGGAGAACATGCAAACTCCACACAGAAACGCCAACTAACTGTGAGGCGACAGCAAATATATATATATATATATATTGCTTTTCGTAAACCTGATTGAAATTAAGCAAGCCTACGATTAAAAAAAACAAATATCTACAATTGACCTAAAACATCATACCCCATTTAAAGATATTTATTATTGCTTTAAGCATAAACCCACTGTTTTGATTCATGTTACATCTCATTGCACTACAATGCATTCACTAAGCATTGATTTCAACAATTTTAAATCAGTTTCTGATTTTCACTTTTCATCCATTTGTGAACTATAGATGCAACCATGTTTGTTTCTGCTCTAACACAGTTAGGGAGTGTGTATTCATCAGTCAGATTTACATGTAGATTCATCTTTTTCTGTAAGTGGAGAGAAATAAATAGTGTTCGAAAGGTTGTTTTGATTATCACTGGCACGTTAAAATATTTTCGTTACTACATAATATGGTTACTTAAACAAAACAGAAAAAAAACATGTTGGTGAAAAGAACAGATGTGATTTGTGTAAAATATTGTGCATGTTCATCTTTGGCTGAGCACCAGTCAAAGGCAGGAAAACATCTGAAATCAGCATCTAATAATGCAGTATGAGGATACCAAGTGTGATAGCTAGTTAAGGGAATAGAGTACTGTACATGATCGATGCTAGGCCTATTTTAGGGGGGCTGTATTAAATTTGATAAGAAAACGGCGGCAGAATTCGGCTCCTCCCCGTCTTTTGTTTTTCCTTTGATCAGCAAACTACAGCCGTGTACAGCGAGAGAACGAGGTGTGTGTTTATTGATAAATTGTTATAATATCTGCTTATTTGCAGTTCTTTGGTATAGATATCCTTATCACCTGTATATCAATGTCACGGAGGAGCAGTCGGGTTTTCTCTGTTTACCTCATAATCAAAGCTGTTTCCTCCAGTGAAAAATGTAACTCTTAACGAACATTTCGCTATTTTTATTTCAAAATGAACTTCTGAATATGTGGCTTATTCAGAACTCAAATGGTTATGCCTGTCTATGTAATACAGTGGAATACTAGTATACAACCCATATTAAACAAACATTTTTAAGTGTATTACTATTAAATTACTACTTATAAATGTAATATTGTAATTTTAGGCTTTATGTATATATATATATATATATATATATATATATATATATATATATATATATATATATATATATATATATATATATATATATATATATATATATGAGCAATTCCAGCGTTATGGATGTGACATTTGCAGTAAAAACTTAAAACATAAATTCACATAGAAAATATACACTAACATTATATTGACACATCTGTTTATATTTTCCAAAACAACTAACCACAGAGTTATGGGATCAGAAAAATATCAATCTGTAAACATTTTTTATACTTTCAATGAGGAAAATTAACATGCGTTATGGATGTGACAAAAAAAGTTTGTAAGTTTTAAGTAACATACTATATTGACAGAAATTCTGTCAATTAAACTGCACAACCCAAAAGAAACAATGCTAATCAAACAGATACGAGTCGGCTCACTTAAGAACAAACATGATTGATTTTATTTAATTTAATATTTTTGCATTTATGAGGAAAATGTGTCGTTATGGATGTGACACTTTTCTGTTATGGATGTGACAGCTGTGAAATTGCCACTTGTGTGATTTCGGCAAATTAAATATAATAGTTTTAAACACTGACAGATACATTTATGAGTATTTTTAAAGTACTGTAAAATACTTGTTTACACAAAAAATGTAGAAACGGTTTCTCTATTTCGGTGAAAACTTAAATGTTTTCATGGCAAGGTTGACATTTGCATGGAATTGCTCATATATATATATATATATATATATATATATATATATATATATATATATATATATATATATATATATATATATAATATTTTTATATTAATTTTTTTTTACCTTATAAGGAGCTGAGCCCCCCTAAAATCAAAATCCTAAAATCGCCCCTGGTACTGTACCTTTGAATTTGTTAATGAACCGCTGACCAAGGTATGGCTTGTCCATCCTAGATTATGTCGCACTCTGCATCACCCACAAGCTCAAGTCTGCATCGCTTGGAACCGTTCTCCATTTCATCTGACTGCAGAAATGACAACATAGTACTTTAAAACATTTTCATTTAGCAGTCGCTTTTAAAATGAAGAATAGAATTACAGTGATGCACAAAACTGATTAACTAATCTACAAAAAAAACTTTAAGATGACACCCAAAAATGCGTAAACCCCCAAAAATATGGGAAACATTAAATAATAGTTTAATAAAAAGAAAAAAAAATCTAATTTAGTTGAAATGTTGTAGTTTATAATTTGTTGGTTGCAATAAATGGTTTGAAATTAAATGTATTATTTTTCTATTCCTAACGATGTTCAGTGACCAAACTATTATTTTAACTGTTTAATAAAATAGTTTTGTTTAAAATGCACCAAACAATCCTGTTTATATTCATTAAGAAATTGAAATTTTCAAAAAGGGGGTGTACTCATTAATGCTTAGCACTATATTTATATATACAATGGAAAATGCTGTAAATAATTATGTTAACTATGCTAAATATAAAGAAGAGACATTTTTAATTCTTTTGTTTTATTCTGCTGTACAGATATCAAATATTTTGATAAAATAGGAGAGTTTAAACTGCCTTGCACCTGTATATTTAATATAACAATTCTCTATAAATTATCAATATAAATAAAACAATATTATTTTTAAATATTTATAATAGTAGAGCTGGATGAGCTCCCGTTTATTGACAGTAAAGTAGTAAACAAGTATTTAAACTAATTTAACACTTGACATTATTGCATATGACGAATATAACATGACATGATGCATTCAGGGAATTGTGCATTGTCATTTTAACACACCAAGTATTTTACCTAATGTTATATACTGCAAATTAAATATTTACAATGCAGCACAAGATTAAATAGATATTTATTTTCATTTTTGATATATAACATGATGTTAATGCTACAGTAAACATGCTTTTGATTACATGAATGCCATCAGCCGCATGAATGTAAAGTTGGTTTTATATTCACACATTCGGACCGTCCCCTTAATAATATAATTTCATAAAAGTATTATTTGCAAACTCAAAATAGCGAAATTATATTAGCAGCCAATGACTATGAAAGTACATCATTGTTCACAGTCAAATAAACAGTGTTAATGTTGTTTTCAAGTCACACTTATAGGTTATTTCAGACCGAATATTTAACGACATGCAGTGGTAAACAATATAGGAAGCGTGTCACAAGTTGTCACTGAACAAATGTGTAAATATAAAACAAATTTACCTCAATATCAGCACATGGTGTGAGTCCGTTAGCATGTTAGCATATTAGCAAACCATTTACAACCATTCATGTATACCATACACGAATTCAAGGCTTTAGTGAGCTCTATAAAGAGTATATTTTCTAACTAATGAGACAGTACTTCCAAGATTTAACAGTGATCCATATAATTATTAAGCTTTCATTAGCATTAAGCTAATGTTACATCAACTTAGTTCACGTCATGCAGTCGCTAAGGTTTAACCGTATACTGCACTCGTATTATGACTGAGTCATTATCTATGAGCGACTAAACTTTAATAACTGTTATGATTAATCATATAAAGCTTAATAACTTACTTAATCCTCTTACCTGGATGTTGCTCTCTCTGTGTCTCCATTGCAAATGCGATCGCAAACTCCTCCCAGAGGGGCGCGTCCACAGCGTGAGCATATTACCCAATCAAATGGCAGCCCGCGTTTTTTTCAACCGTCACGCCCATTTAGGTCGCATTGTGTAAAAATCAACAGTTACAAATGCTGCCTTTAGGAGGCGTAAAGGAATACACTCAGAAACACCAGAAATCTGGTTTACATATTTAAAAGGACATTCAAAAAAAAAGAGAGAGATTGTTCATGAGGCTTAAATATATGAATATACGTCGTTTGAATTACAAGGACATGTCCTATGTCCTTACAATTCAAAATGTCCCTGCAATGTCGGTATGTAAACTGGTGAACTGACCTTGTAATCCACCAAAACCAACACACACACACACACACACACACACACACACACACACACACACACACACACACACACACACAAACACACATACGCGTGCACAGACAAACACACACTCAATGAGTCTTGCTGCTGGATTTCTGGAGTGAAATTAACTCTGTAAATATTTGCTTCAGCACATTCTCCAAGACTTCTCTATAATTAAAAACACAAATTTACTGCAGATAAGATCAAACATTTCAGAGTAGACCAAAATGTCAACAGGATTTGCCTTTCACAATCCATTTCCTTGTGAAGAAAGGATATTTCATGAGAAGAACAGAGGAAACAGTAGTGTAGGACATAAGGGTTGCACAGACTAGTTGACTGCTCCCCTTTAATGCTCTTCCATCAGGGGCGGACTTAACTAGTAAGCAAGGCAAGCAGCCGCTTAGGGCCCCGTGGAATACCAAGAAACATATATATATATATATATATATATATAATTTATATTATATATTGATCATATACCTCTTTATACAATTTCTTTCATATGTTGTAAGATCTGTCAATAACCGTTAAGATTTTAACGTTATTACTTCTTTTCAAAAGCGGTAGGCCCCATGAATAGTGGAACTTTCCTTCTGGACTGCACATGTGCGAGGTGTGAGCGCTTCAATCAAAGTAACTGCCAGCCAGTGTTCCTAACTTAGTGACTTTTCAGACACCCCTAGCGCCAAATTTTCAAAAAAATTTATTTGCTTGTTCATTCATTCATTCTCCCCTTTGCTTGTAATTAATAATTGATTAAATGATTACTTAATGTGCTCATTCATCTGATCATTCATTTATTCATTCATCCATTGATTCATTCATTCATCCATTCTCTTGTTCATTCACTCATTTGCTTGTTCATTCATTCATTCATTCATTCATTCATTCATTCATTCATTCATTCATTCATTCATTCATTCATTCATTTGCTTGTTCATTCATTCATTCATTCATTCATTTATTCATCCATTTGCTTGTTCATTCATTCTTTAATTCATTCATTCTCTCGTTCATTCATTCATACATTCATTCATTCCAGTCTAATATTATTTACTGTTATCATGGCAAATATAAAACAAATTATTAGAAATAATTATTTAATAATTAATAATAATAATTATAATTTTTCTAAGAACATGTTATTAGAAATGAGTTATTATATTTAGAAATGTGTTGAAAAAAACAGAAATTGGGGAGAAAAATAATATAATAAATAATTCAGGGGGACTAATCATTTTGACTTCAACTGTATACAGTTCAACTGTATATACAGTTGAAGTCAGAATTATTAGCCCCCCTTTAATTTTCTTTTTTTAAATATTTCCCAAAGGATGTTTAACAGAGCAAGAATTTTTACAATATGTCTGATATTGTTTTTTTTTTTCTGGAGAAAGTCTAATTTGTTTTATTTTGGCTAGAATAAAAGCAGTGTTAATAATAAAAAAAAAAATTAATACAAATTATTAGCCTCTTTAAGCTATATATTTTTTTTCTACTAGCTATAGTCTACAGAACAAACTATTAAAAAACCCTAACCTAATTATCCTAGTTAAGCCTTTAAATGTCACTTTAAGCTGTATAGAAGTGTCTTGAAAAATATCTAGTAAAATATTATTTACTGTCATCATGACAAAGATAAAATAAATCAGATATTAGAAATGAGTTATTAAAACGATTATGTTTAGAAATGTGTTGAAAAAATCTGCTCTCCGTTAAACAGAAATTGGGGAAAAAATAAAGGGGGGGGGGTAATAATATAGAGGGGTTTTATAATTCAGGGGGGCTAATAATTCTGACTTCAACTGTGTGTGTATATGTACATATATATATATATATATATATAATATATATATATATATATATATATATATATATATATATATATATATATATATATATATATATATATATATATATATATGGGCAATTTCAGCGTTATGGATGTGACATTTGCAGTAAAAACTCCAAACATAATTCACATAGAAAATATACGTTAACATTATATTGAAATATCTGTTTATATTTTCCAAAACAACCAACCACAGAGTTAAGGGACTAGAAAAACATCAATCTGTAAACCTTTTTTATATTTTAAATGAGGAAAATAAACATGCGTTATGGATGTGACAAAAAAGTTTGCGAATTTCAGCATACAACATACTTTGTACAGATTCTATGAATTAAACTGCACAACCCAAAAGAAGCAATGATAATCAAAAGAATAAGAATCAGCTCTCTATTCAACAAACATGATTTATTTTATTTTATTTGACATTTTTGCATTTATGAAGGAAAAGCTTTGTTATGGATGTGACACTTTTCCGTTACGGATGTGAAATTGCCAATTGTGTGACTTTGGTGAATCAAATATAATAGTTTGAAAACACTGACAGATACATTTTGGAGTATTTTTTAAAGTACTGGAAAATACAGCATTGATGTTGTAATATAATTAAAATATAATCAGTTAAATAGACTTTGGCAATCATTTAGTTGCTCAAGCATAAAACAAGATAAAAAGCCGTTTACATGCACGTGCCTGTCAGGATTAGCAGGCTAGCGCAGAAGCTCTATTGAATATACTGTGGTAAATTAAATGTTCATATATTAAAGACATGGCAGGGGAAAATGTGATTTAATGCAGTGCTTCTTGTACTTTCTGAGACCCACTTTATATCAGATATCACTCAGCCAGTGGAGATCGCTGATTTTTAAAGAAAACAGACTTTAAATGCACCAATTTTGTAATGGCATACAGTTTACCGGAAGCGCTTAACCCAGGTTACTGACAAATTAAAAGTCCTTCCGCATACTTAGGCATATACACTCAAAAAAATATTTAACCCCAAAAGTTAAACTTTATGTAATTCAATTGGATGTCAATTTTCCATCCAATTTAATCACATAAATCCAACGTAAAAGTTAACATTAGTTTAAGCTTAACCTCGTCATGTTCAGTTTACATGAATTAATTAAATAAACTTTATGACAACTGCTGTACTCTGTTTTATGCTTGTATAATACATAAACGTTACTCATTTCTAATAAGTTATTGTTATTTGCTTAATATAATCACCTTTTATGTTCTTAGATATATATTAAATAATTACTCAAAACAGGTTACATTTTCAAATATATTTATTGTGTAATTTCTCCATGAGTCCAAAGTAACATCCAAAGTGATCTGCATGAAAAAAAATGCATGATCAACTAATTTATGTACACAATTTGTTTTAAATGAACATTTACAAGTAGCTTATATTGCATATATTGCTATAACTAAATGTCAAAAAATTGTGAAAAGATCAGAGAGAGAAATGACATACCATAAGTGAGTGACTGACATTAATCTGTTAAATTATGGAATTATGTCACAATGATGTTTCTGTAATATTAAAAACAACATGAAAATTACATAAAATTAGACACGATTGGACACGATTTTAACATGACATGATTCATTCTACAAACCTTTACGTCTACATTTCAAATATTCTCAAGTTTGTACAGTGCTTCATCATATTTGTTAAGCATAGAAATGCTATTATTAAGTAATACACGGGTCGTGCAGTCTTCCTAAAACGATGAATATAGCGTAGTAGATCATATATCATTTAAAATGAACCAAATTGCAGATAAGTGAAAACAAATCATAATGATATCATAGTGGTTAATGTGTTCTTACATGCTTGCAAAGTGAATTAACGTAAGTTAGGTCGAGATGGCACTGTTTTAATAAAAATCATGCAAGCAATCTGCTTAATGTAACGTTATTTGCAAAAAGTATGCACATACTCAAGCGATATCATTTTAACATACCAAGAGACGGCAGAACATATCTAACGTTAATTTGCAGAAATGCGAGTCAATATCGATCATATCAATGAACCACGTCATAAAAATTGTCTACATCAGATCACAAATAAAGAAAATATCTTACCTTAATAATCTCCTGATCAGTTCTTCAGTGTTTCTTTCTTGCTACCGTTGTCATCCTCGCGCTTTAGTTAACCGACTTTACCCTGAAGGCGCCAAGGCGGGCATGCGCATCAATTTCAAACACTGAAGGCGCGCCGTCAGTGTTTTTATTCTATGCGCATGTGCAGCATCCGCATTTGTTGCATTACTGCAACGAATTAGATGTAGTTTATGTAATTTGATTAGGTTTGTTTCGAGTCCATTCAATTCATGTTAAGACAGCATAATTCGTAACAATAATAGTTATTTTATACTTTTTTTTTAAATAAACTTTATTTAAATTATTTACTTAATTGTAATTACAGGCAAGAATCATTTTTTTGAGTGTACCCTATTTGTGCGAATAAAATAGTACATTTCCTCATAGGCTCAGGCTGGATCAGCTTGTGGAATGTGTGTGTGTGTGTGTGTAGGCTCAAGCTGCATCAGTTTGTGGTTTTTGTTTGTGTGTTTTTACGTGCGTGTTCACACTGCGTTGTGTTAGCATGCCGTCAAGCCCCCTGGTGTTAAATAGCGTGGACAGATGTGGGCACACATTGCATTGCAAGTGAGTGATTTTGAAGCTGTGAGTTTGACCTGCTCCTCTCTGAAGGCCTCGGGTCATCTTACAGATCGTGAGTCACCATAAAAAAAAAACTTGTCTTCCACCACAAACTCCCACGGCTGCAGTCAGACACGCACCAGCACAAGAAAGCTGCTCAGATTCACACTCACTCACTAGACTCAACGCATGTTTGTTTCCTGCACATTTCAACCCCTGAGGGAGAAACAGGTGGAATTAATAAAATGCAGTCAGCGCTTGAATT
>LR812521.1:75019508-75092008 GCA_903798195.1 Danio kyathit | reverse complement strand
TATTAAAACTATTATGATAAGAAATGTGTTGAAATGTGTTGAAATCTTCTCTCCGTTAAACAGAAATTGGGGAAAAAATAAACAGGGGGGCTAATAATTCAAGAGGGCTAATAATTCTGACTTCAACTGTGTATATATATATATATATATATATATATATATATATATATATATATATATATATATATATATATATATATATATATATATATATATATATATATTGCTTAAGGGGGCTAATAATTAAATGATAATAACCTTAAATGGTTATTAAAAAAAAGTCCAACTGCCAAAATAAGCTGAAATAAAACAAATACGACTTTCTCCAGAAGAAAAGAATATTATAGGAAATATGTGAAAAGTCCTTGCTCTGTTAAACATGACTTCAAAAAAAACTCAGAAGGGCTAATAAATTTGACTTCAACTGTATACTGCTCAACTTAAATGAGTACACACATTTAATCAATATGACACACACACACACACACACACGCGCACACACACACGTCAATATTTTGGAAGTGCTGCAATTGTGAGTATTAAAGTTGAATCCTGAAGGAGTCCCACAGAGGACGATGAAATGAACAAAGGGTGTATCGTAAAAAATGAGTGATGGGCGTAATCAGTGGGAATGACATTAATAGCGAGCGCTCTCTACAGGACTTTCTGCTCTCTGTGGGGAGATTAAAGGACATTATTGAGATCCTACATTCATTTATTTAGGCAGTTACTCATGTCTCGTGTTGCACACATTTGACACAAAATATCCATCCACCCATCCATCCACCAGTCCATACTACACTATATTTGCATACTTTCATTCATTTTTACTACCCTATATATCCATCCACATATTCATTCATCCATCTATCCATCACACACTACAAATCCAATCATCCATCTATACTACATTATATATCTCCCATTCATCCATCTATATTACCCTATGTATTCATCCACCCATCCTTCCACCTATAATGCGCTATACAGGGAGTGCAGAATTATTAGGCAAGTTGTATTTTTGAGGATTAATTTTATTATTGAACAACAACCATGTTCTCAATGAACCAAAAAAACTCATTAATATCAAAGCCGAATATTTTTGGAAGTAGTTTTTAGTTTGTTTTTAGTTTGAGCTATTTTAGGAGGATATCTGTGTGTGCAGGTGACTATTACTGTGCAGAATTATTAGGCAACTTAACAAAAAACAAATATATACCCATTTCAATGATTTATTTTCACCAGTGAAACCAATATAACATCTCAACATTCACAAATATACATTTCTGACATTCAAAAACAAAACAAAATAAATCAGTGACCAATATAGCCACCTTTCTTTGCAAGGACACTCAAAAGCCTGCCATCCATGGATTCTGTCAGTGTTTTGATCTGTTCACCATCAACATTGCGTGCAGCAGCAACCACAGCCTCCCAGACACTGTTCAGAGAGGTGTACTGTTTTCCCTCCTTGTAAATCTCACATTTGATGATGGACCACAGGTTCTCTATGGGGTTCAGCTCAGGTGAACAAGGAGGCCATGTCATTAGTTTTTCTTCTTTTAGACCCTTTCTTGCCAGCCACACTGTGGAGGACTTGGACGCGTGTGATGGAGCATTGTCCTGCATGAAAATCATGTTTTTCTTGAAGGATGCAGACTTCTTCCTGTACCACTGCTTGAAGGTGTCTTCCAGAAACTGGCAGTAGGACTGGGAGTTGAGCTTGACTCCTTCCTCAACCCAAAAAGGCCCCACAAGCTCATCTTTGATAATACCAGCCCAAACCAGTACTCCACCTCCACCTTGCTGGCATCTGAGTCGGACTGGAGCTCTCTGCCCTTTACCGATCCAGCCACGGGCCCATCAAGACTCACTCTCATTTCATCAGTCCATAAAACCTTAGAAAAATCAGTCTTGAGATTTTTCTTGGCCCAGTCTTGACGTTTCAGCTTGTGTGTCTGGTGGTCGTTTTTCAGCCTTTCTTACCTTGGCCATGTCTCTGAGTATTGCACACCTTGTGCTTTTGGGCACTCCAGTGATGTTGCAGCTCTGAAATATGGCAAAACTGGTGGCAAGTGGCATCTTGGCAGCTGCACGCTTGACTTTTCCCATTTCATGGTTCAGTTCTCAGTTTATTTTGCTTCTTGGTTTTTCCACACCCTTCTTGCGACCCTGTTGACTATTTTGAATGAAACGCTTGATTGTTTGATGATCACGCTTCAGAAGCTTGGCAATTTTAAGAGTGCTGCATCCCTCTGCAAGATATCTCACTATTTATGACTTTTCGGAGCCTGTCAAGTCCTTCTTTTGACCCATTTTGCCAAAGGAAAGGAAGTTGCCTAATAATTATGCACACCTGATATAGGGTGTTGATGTCATTAGACCACACCCCTTCTCATTACAGAGATGCACATCACCTAATATGCTTAATTGGTAGTAGGCTTTCAAGCCTATACAGCTTGGAGTAAGACAACATGCATAAAGAGGATGATGTGGTCAAAATACTCATTTGCCTTTTAATTCTGCACTCCCTGTATATCTATCCATCCATGCATCCAAACTACACTATATCCATCCATCAATCAATCCATCTATGCCACATTAAATACCATTCATCCATTCATCCATCCATCCATCTATCCATCCATATATGCTACATTATATATCATCTATCCATCCATACATCCGTCCATCTATACTACATTATACATCCATCCATTCATCTATACTACATTGTATATCCATCCATCCATCTACACAGCCACCCACCCACCGATCCATCCATCCATCCATCTATACTACATTATATATCCATCCATCCATCCATCCATCCTCCTTTCCATCCCTCCGTCCATCCATTCATCTATATCAATCCATCCATCCATCCATCCATCCATCCATCCATCCATCCTACACTATATATACTGTATATATATATATATATATATATATATATATATATATATATATATATATATATATATATATATCCATCAATCATCCATCCCTTTATCTATACTACATTATATATCCATCCATCCATCCATCCATCAACCTTTTTCACTTCGGGGTCCACTTCTTTCTCCGATCAATTTTTGAAGGCCCACCTGTCTGACATTTTCTCTTAAATGTTTGTATGAAATGCTCATTTAAACCTTTATTTAATAAAAAAAAAAAGACTTTCACTTCACGCATAGTTTGTGAATGAACAGACTTACGTGTACTAGTTGCAGACGCGATCATGAAGCTGTTTTTTGAGCCATGTTTGAAGTAATCAATCAGAGAACAGGAGAAAGTGCATTGTTTTGATCATTTTAATATAGCATATTAGTTAAATAATTATAGTTTAATATTGAGAGTTCATTTTAAGCTATTTTGCGGCCCACCGGTTGAGAATCCCTGATCTATACTACACTATATATCCATTCAACAATCCATACATCCATCTATACTACACTCTTTATCCATCCATCAATCCATCCATTCATCTATACTACATTATATATCCATCCATTCAACCATCCAATTTAGAGTTCAGTTGTGCAAACATGGCGTGGAACCAAAGTCCTCCAAACTCCACCCTTAAACCCACCTGTTATTGGAGGATGAGCAAATCCTACTAAAATGTACAACTGCGATTGTACAAAGTCATATGAATTAACCACTAAGTCACGAATCGACGTAAGATATCTTTGGAAATTCCAATCTGATGTCCTTCAGATGTCATTTTAATCAAAAGTTTCAATTTCTTGCTCTCCTTCCTGTCCTTTGTATGGAAACCAAGCTAATGCTAATTGAAATGTTGCCTACAGTAGGTGTGCTTATGCAGGTCAATAGCTTTTGAATGGGAGGCCTTGTTTTCCTCCATCTGAATGAGATATTGAGACGGTGGCACGTGGAGAGGCAGCGGTCATTGTTTAAAAGCGTAAAAGAGCAGTGAAGTGTGTGATGAAGAGCTCTAGCCGTTTCCTTTCTCTTGGTTTCTGTGGAAATGAATTCTCGCTCATGTCCTGTTTCTGTCCCATGCTTTTTAAGCGTCCCACAAGCATATGCACTTCGGTTTCATATCCAGGAGCGAGTGTTTACTAATTGATTCTCTCTCTCTTTCATACACACACTTTTGTACTGCTATATGGAGATGTGCCTGTAACCAGGGATGTGAAACTGACAGGTGAGGATCCAAATGCAGGGTTTTATTAACAGGATGGTCATGCAAGCAATGGTCAACAGGAGCAAACAGATGTATAAGGGAAATCCAGAGTCGTAGTCGAAATATCAGGCAGATGGTCACAAGGCAGGCAGAAGACAGGAGTAAAACAAGAAAACAAGGCGAAGGACAAACACGGCAAAAACAAGACAAAATAAACTCGTTGTAATGTCACTATACAGATAACAAGACTCAGCAACAGTGTTTGTGCTCCTTATGTTGTGCATAAATCAGTCCTTGATCAGCTTCAGCTGTGGGAGTGTAATCAGTCATGATCTGGAACCGGTTGTGTATGTGTGTTGTATGACTGGGTGTTGTAGTCCAAAACACGGCGGATTTGTAGTCCACATGAATGTGAGTATGTTTACCAGCGATCTCTGGTAGTAGATCGCTGGTGATCATGACAGTGCCAAATACGTAATGATTTTTATACTGTACAAACTGTATAAACCCCAATCCCGCTAACCCCAATCTGCATTTTTACATTTACAAAACCTTTTATTCCATGTGATTTATGAGCCGTTTTCATCAGCAAACCCAAAAAAACTCCCCATATAGTCAAAATATACTGGTATTACTATACTTGTGGGGACATTTGGTTTTCTACAATGTGATGAATACAAGGCACACAAGTTTAGTGGTTTTTAAGGTTTTTCAATAGATTTAATGATTTTTATACGTTATAGATTGTATTTATGATTATTTTCTTATTGTAACCATCAAATCTGATCTTTATTTTGTATTTTCTATTGTATTGGAGTCAGGTGATTGGCTGGGCCATTCTACAGCTTGATTTTCTTTCTCTGAAAGCATTCAAGAGTTTCCTTGGCTGTGTTTTGGATCATTGTCTTGCTGAACTGTCAACTCTGGTTTCATCTTCATCATCCGGCTAATGTAGAAGTTGAACTGAAGCAGCTACTATTCATTTACACCGAGGAAGGGTAGAGGGTTGTTGAAGAACTACTGAGAGATTTCAGCTGCTGTCTGGACTTTCACTGCATTTCTACACCTCCCTTTGCTTCCCTGTGTATATTCATTTTACTACACTTAACCTAACTTGAAAACTAATTAGATTTGTTTTCTTTGCAAACATGGATTTCGTTGGTAGTGACCAACATCCAGGAACAATTTCACGTCATCGGCATCTTAGAAATAGGTTTTCTAAGAAAAATAGTGACTAGTTCAATACTTATTTTCCCTGCTGTGCATACAGTACATACATACATACATACACACACACATACATAAATTCCTGTCAGCAGTAAAAGGAGTGAACTCAAATGCAGAAACACAAAAATCATACACCCGGCGCAATAAGGTGCAAGACGTGTTTTGCACGATTTATTGCTATTTTCAAACCAGCGCAACTGTAATTTTCACGTTTTGCAACATGTTGCTTAAATAGTAAATCCATTTGCACCCCTTTGTGGACTCATGGGTGTTCCTTTCTATAAAGATGGATGTGTTAAGGCGCAGTGTTGGTGCGTTGCTATTTTGAGAAATTGAAATAGACTGCGCCGTTGACCAAGTAAAAGCTGCTCTAAAGTCCAGCGCAGAGCATGTTAGTTATGCCCCTATGCAGGTCCAAAAGCTTAATACACGCAGGATGTACAGCAATACAAGAGTAATAACATAATTAAAGGCTTTGAAATGTTACAAATATTAATTATTTTCTACATAAATATAAAAACCACTGCCTCCATGCCTTCTTCATGTCCGGGGGGGCTTTTTTCAGATTATTCATGACAATGATTATTATTATTTATGGTTAATATTATTAGCAGTATCATTTATTATATGCATATTTATATTTGTTTTAATAAAAACAAGTTTAGATTTGTCCTCCTGTCGGGTTTTGGATCATATGAGGCATAGGAACAGGACTAGTGTTTGGATTTAACTTATATATTGTTTTATTGACAACACTTCGTTATTATTGTTCATTTATTCATTTGCTGGAAATTGCAAAACTTAATTTAGAAATAGTTTTGAAACAAATATTTGTTCTTCATTCATTCATTCATTTTCTTGTCGGCTTTGTCCCTTGCGGGGTCGCCACAGCGGAATGAACCGCCAACTTATCCAGCACGATTTTACGCAGCGGATGCCCTTCCAGCCGCAACCCATCTCTGGGAAACATCCACACACACATTCACACTCATACACTATGGACAATTTAGCTTACCCAATTCACCTGTACTGCATGTCTTTGGACTGTGGGGGAAACCGGAGCACCCGGAGGAAACCCACGCGAACGCAGGGAGAACATGCAAATTCCACACAGAAACGCGAACTGACCCAGCCCAGCCGAGGTTCGAACCTGCGACCCAGCGACGTTCTTGCTGTGAGGCAACAAATATTTGTTCTTAACAAACAAAATTAAATATGTAGGCTGATGGATGTCTTCTGTGGAGTGCATACAACACCATTTCCTTACTCCAAGAAAGTAAAGGAGTAAAGAGTAAAAGTAAAGAGAAAGTAAAGAGGCTGAATGGAGGAGGCTCATTCTTTATCCTCGCACTGCAGATGCTCTGTTTAACCAATTTCTCGCTAGTGAAGTGTTCAGTTTTTACACTTACAAAGTTCGCTATGTAAATAGCAAATGTGGCATGGCGCGATGCAACTGACTCTTAAAGGGAATGGGAGATGAAACTCTGATTGGTTTAATGCACATTATGCTCAAAACGCACCCATAACTCATTAAGAGAATAAGCGCAACCCTTTTAGACCATGCGCCAGGGCGCAGAGTGTATTTTTCCATCCTTAAAATAGCAAAAGTGTATTTGGACACACCGTTAAAGCTTTTGCGCCATGTGCTTTAGACTTTGTGTCTAGATTGTTAAAACAGAGCCCAAAGTCTTTGAGAAGTGAGTCTCGGAAAAAAAATAAATAAATCAAAGGAACCCGGTTAGGTGAATGCTGAGGAAGTGTCATGGAAAAAGTCCAGAGCAATGGGACACTTGCTCACTGGCAGTCCTGGACACAAATACAGGATGAGTAACAGACCTTCATGAACACAAATGATCAACAACATACTGACAAACATAAAGGAAAATGACCTGCTATAAATAGAAAAAAGGGAATGAGAGACAGAATATATATATGTATTACCATGTACACCTTCTTACTTGAACTTTTCCATCAAGTGAGATTATCCAGCAGCCCTAAGCAAAGCTGGTTTCATTTTCATGGATATGGCACTTCATTTGATAGAAAACGGCTTTAGTAGCCTTTGTTTTGACGTCTGGAATAAATCCACACCTGCACTCATAAGACGGCCATTCACTGTGACTAATCACCAACGCTCTCTGGAGAGATGATGTGTAGAGTTACCACTTCTGTTTGTGTGTGCGTGTATGTTTTTGGAGAAAGAAAAATGACGTGCTCCAATTTTGTCCAAGCTACAAGGAGTTTGCATTTATTAACGGGGAATACATTATAAACTCATGAATAATGCTCAACGTGCACACCTGCCTCGGTTAAATCCAAAGCCAGTCATGTGTGAGTGTGTTTTCCATAAAACAGATGCATTATTAACAATGCCATACTCTTATTTACAGTTGAAGCAGGTGGAAAGTAAATGCACTGTAAAAAAAAATAATACTGTAGTTATTTTATTTTTAAACGCTTCTTAATTTGAAACTTGATTTAAATTTTATAATAAAGTACATAGTTAATTTACTTGTTTACTAACAGTCAACTAATCACTTTAAAAACAACAGGTTTACTCACTTTTATTAAGTAAAGTCAACTAATCGCTTTAAAAGCAACAGATTTACTCACTTTTATAAAGTAAAGTCAACTAATCGCTTTAAAAGCAACAGATTTACTCACTTTTATAAAGTAAAGTCAACTAATCGCTTTAAAAGCAACAGATTTACTCACTTTTATAAAGTAAAGTCAACTAATCGCTTTAAAAGCAACAGGTTTACTCACTTTTATAAAGTAAAGTCAACTAATCGCTTTAAAAGCAACAGGTTTACTCACTTTTATAAAGTAAAGTCAACTAATCACTTTAAAAGCAACAGATTTACTCACTTTTATAAAGTAAAGTCAACTAATCGCTTTAAAAGCAACAGATTTACTCACTTTTATAAAGTAAAGTCAACTAATCGCTTTAAAGCAACAGGTTTACTCACTTTTATAAAGTAAAGTCAACTGATCGCTTTAAAAGCAACAGATTTACTT
The DNA here is from genome assembly GCA_903798195.1 of Danio kyathit. Classification (NCBI taxonomy): domain Eukaryota; kingdom Metazoa; phylum Chordata; class Actinopteri; order Cypriniformes; family Danionidae; genus Danio; species Danio kyathit. The sequence goes on along the minus strand of LR812521.1, from coordinate 75,083,613 downwards.
ACGTATATAAAGTAAAGTCAACTAATCGCTTTAAAAGCAACAGATTTACTCACGTATATAAAGTAAAGTCAACTAATCACTTTAAAAGCAACAGATTTACTCACTTTTATACAGTAAAGTCAACTAATCGCTTTAAAAGCAATATATTTACTCACTTTTATAAAGTAAAGTCAACTAATCGCTTTAAAAGCAACAGGTTTACTCACTTTTATAAAGTAAAGTCAACTAATCGCTTTAAAAGCAACAGGTTTACTCACTTTTATAAAGTAAAGTCAACTAATCGCTTTAAAAGCAACAGATTTACTCACTTTTATACTGTAAAGTCAACTAATCGCTTTAAAAGCAACAGATTTACTCACTTTTATACTGTAAAGTCAACTAATCGCTTTAAAAGCAACAGATTTACTCACTTTTATAAAGTAAAGTCAACTAATCGCTTTAAAAGCAACAGATTTACTCACTTTTATAAAGTAAAGTCAACTAATCGCTTTAAAAGCAACAGATTTACTCACTTTTATAAAGTAAAGTCAACTAATCGCTTTAAAAGCAACAGGTTTACTCACTTTTATAAAGTAAAGTCAACTAATCGCTTTAAACGCAACAGATTTACTCACTTTTATAAAGTAAAGTCAACTAATCGCTTTAAACGCAACAGATTTACTCACTTTTTAAAGTCAACTAATCGCTTTAAAAGCAACAGGTTTACTAACTTTTATAAAGTAAAGTCAATTAATCGCTTTAAAAGCAACAGGTTTACTCACTTTTATAAAGTAAAGTCAACTAATTGCTTTAAAAGCAACAGGTTTACTAACTTTTATAAAGTAAAGTCAATTAATCGCTTTAAAAGCAACAGATTTACTAACTTTTATAAAGTAAAGTCAACTAATCGCTTTAAAAGCAACAGGTTTACTCACTTTTATAAAGTAAAGTCAACTAATCGCTTTAAAAGCAACAGGTTTACTCACTTTTTAAAGTCAACTAAACGCTTTAAAAGCAACAGGTTTACTAACTTTTATAAAGTAAAGTCAACTAATCGCTTTAAAAGCAACAGGTTTACTAACTTTTATAAAGTAAAGTCAACTAATCGCTTTAAAAGCAACAGATTTACTCACTTTTATAAAGTAAAGTCAACTAATCGCTTTAAAAGCAACAGATTTACTCACTTTATAAAGTAAAGTCAACTAATCGCTTTAAAAGCAACAGATTTACTCACTTTTATAAAGTCAAGTCAACTAATCGCTTTAAAAGCAACAGATTTACTCACTTTATAAAGTAAAGTCAACTAATCGCTTTAAAAGCAACAGGTTTACTCACTTTTATAAAGTAAAGTCAACTAATCGCTTTAAAAGCAACAGATTTACTCACTTTTATAAAGTCAAGTCAACTAATCGCTTTAAAAGCAACAGATTTACTCACTTTTATAGAGTAAAGTCAACTAATCGCTTTAAAAGCAACAGGTTTACTCACTTTTATAAAGTCAACTAATCGCTTTAAAAGCAACAGATTTACTCACTTTTATAAAGTAAAGTCAACTAATCGCTTTAAAAGCAACAGATTTACTCACTTTTATAGAGTAAAGTCAATTAATCGCTTTAAAAGCAACAGGTTTACTCACTTTTATAAAGTCAACTAATCGCTTTAAAAGCAACAGATTTACTCACTTTATAAAGTCAACTAATCGCTTTAAAAGCAACATGTTTCAGATATATGTCGAAATTAAGTGAGTTCTTCCTTAAAACAAGCTAAATAATCTGCCAATGGGGTGAGCAAATAATCTTATTTCAAAGTAAAAGCAAGCAGATTTTTTTACTTGTTTTAAGGAAAAACGCACTTAATTTCCACATATTATTTCTGTAAACAAAACAATATTTGTTACTTGTCTAAAAAATGCTTCTTGATTTAAGAATCTTTATATTCTTAATAATATTTAGACTAGAAACGAGACAGCATTTTGTTTTTTTAGCATTGTAGAACAAAAAAAATATAATAACAAACACTTGGGAGTACACCGGAATCCAGCCTCAAACATAAACAATGACTTACAAAGAACTAAATTAAGTATGAATGGGATAATGGAGAACTAAATCAGAAAGAGCTGACCTAAAACCTAGGAAACCACAATCAAGAAAGTACAGAATATTAAAAATAATACAACCAGACCTGATCCTGTGCCATCATTTGCTGTCTTTAGTTCATATAGACCATCGTGTTGCTCATTACCTCTTGTGCCACCGGCCTGGCTCTCGGTCCACCTTACCTCCGGGTTCTTTGTTTTCCCTCACAGTCCAAAGACATGCGCTATAGATGAATTGAATAAACTGCATTGGCCAAAGTGTATGTCTGTGAAAAAGAGGTGTTTCCCAGTACTGGGTTGGGCTGGAAGGGCATACACTGTGTAAAACATATGCTGGATAAGTTGGCAGTTCATTTCGCTGTGGCGACCCCTGATGAATAAAGAGACTAAACTTAAGGAAAATGATTGAATGAATATGAAGCGAAACTTGCTACAGTATGAGTCTTCTATTATAATTGTGTGTAACATTTGAACTGTAACACTGCGTAGATCGTATTTTTTTTTCTTCCCCGCAGTCATTTTAAGATTTATGATGTTCTGCTGTCATGGCAACAATGTTAGAAAAGTTACCAAGTGGTTGCAATTTTGAATGCATTTCATTATTTATGGATTGGCCCCATTCTCTTCTATTGTAAGTGTCTCACTGTAAATCACATCTTATTTCTTGAGCTAGTTCACCCAAAATATGAAATACTCATGCTCAAACAAATGTCATAATTTACTTGCTCTAAAGTCATTACAATACTGCTTTTCTGTCTTTTTTACAACACAAAAATAAGATACAGTTGAAGACAAAATTATTTGCCCTCTTGTTAACTCGCCCTCTTGTTTTCTTTTTCAAATGTTTCCCAAATTATGTTTAACAGAACAAGGAAATTTTCACAGTATTTCCTATAATATTTTTTCTTCTGGAGAAAGACTTATTTGTTTTATTTTGGCTAGAATAAAAGTAGATTTAATAATAATAAAAAAAAAAAAACATTTTAAGGTCAATATTATTAGTCACCTTAAGCAATGTTTTATTTGATATTCTACAGAACGAACCATCGTTATACAATGACTTGCCTAATTACCCTAACTTGCCTAATTAATCTAGTTAAGCCTTTAAATGTCACTTTAAGCTCTTAAAGTTAAGTGCTATTTTGGGGTTTTGGATTTTGCCTAACTAAATTTAAAAGCTTCCCAAACCCACATGCAGAGGTGTAAATGCAAAAGTTTGGTGTCATTTTAAAGAAAACCCTTTGAATTTTCATGAAACACTGTTGAAAGTGATTAAAATACTTGTATATGTTGACTGAGTTATAATAAACCCCTACAAAAAAAGAGGCTTTAAAAAAAAAAAAAAAAAAAAAAAAGATTATTTGTAAACTCAAATTTGAAAGTGTACCTTTTAGGTTCTGTGTGGTTTAGGTTGCTGTAATTAATTTTGGGGTAATTTTATTTTCGCTAGAATAAAAGTAGATTTAATAATAAAAAAAAAAAACATTTTAAGTTCAATATTATTAGTCACCTTAAGCAATGTTTTTTTTGATAGTCTACAGAACGAACCATCGTTACAAAATGACTTACCTAATTACCCTAACTTGCCTGATTAGCCTAATTACCCAGTTAAGCCTTTAAATGTCACTTTAACCTCTTAAAGTTAAGTGCTATTTTAGGGTTTTTGGATTTTGCCTACCTAAATTTAAAAGCTTCCCAAACCCACATGCAGAGGTGTAAATGCAAAAGTTTGGTGTCATTTTAAAGAAAACCCTTTGAATTTTCATGAAACACTGTTGAAAGTGATTAAAATACTTGTATATGTTGACTGTGTTATAATAAACCCCTCCAAAAAAAGAGGCGTTTTATTAAAAAAAAAAAAAAAGATTATTTGTAAACTCAAATTTGAAAGTGTACCTTTTAGGTTCTGTGTGGTTTAGGTTGCTGTAATTAATTTTGGGGTAATTTTATTTTCGCTAGAATAAAAGTAGATTTAATAATAATAAAAAAAATAATTTTTAAGTTCAATATTATTAGTCACCTTAAGCAATGTTTTTTTGGATAGTCTACAGAACGAACCATCGTTACAAAATGACTTGCCTAATTACCCTAACTTGCCTGATTAGCCTAATTACCCAGTTAAGCCTTTAAATGTCACTCTAACCTCTTAAAGTTAAGTGCTATTTTGGGGTTTTTGGATTTTGCCTAACTAAATTTAAAAGCTTCCCAAACCCACATGCACCTCTGCATGCAAAAGTTTGGTATAATTTTAAAGAAAACCCTTTGAATTTTCATGAAACACTGTTGAAAGTGATTAAAATAATTGTATATGTTGACTGTGTTATAATAAACCCCTCCAAAAAAGAGGCTTTGTAAACTCAAAATTGAAAGTGTACCTTTTAGGTGGTCTAGGTTGCTGTAATTAATTTTGGGGGTTCCTGCACATGCCACTAATCATCAAAGATCAAAGTCAGCTTTATTGTCAATTCAGCCACATGTACAGGACATACAGATAATCGAAATTCTGTTACTCTCAGACCCTAGGTGCCTAACATATAATATTAATACAAAATATAAAAAGTAGAGTTGTAAAAATAATTTACAATAAATACAATTAAAGAATGTAGTCTAAAAAATATACACATAAAAAAAAATATATATATATACATAAGATGTAATCTAAAAATATACGTAAAACATTAAATTTTGTGAGCAATACAATTACAGTTAAGGGCATATGGCAATGAGGCATTTCTTTTTTCATATATCATATGAAAAAAGAAAAAAAGTCTCTATCATAAACTATGCAAAAGTTATTATATTCTAGCTGATGAGAGAACGGGACCACTTATGGGATTATTGGGTCATTACGGACCTTTAAAATTGAAATAATATGGAAAAGTAAATGACATCACAGACATGGTACCCGGTCCCAGAGTTTAGGAGGTTAAGCTAAAAACTAGTATCTTGAAAAATATCTAGTCAAATGGTATGTGCTTTCATCATGGCAAAGATACCAGAAATGAGTTATTAGAAATGAGTTATTAAAACTATTATGTTTAGAAACGTGGTTAGATAAAATAAAAATCTTTCTGTTAAACAGAGGTTGGGGATAAATATACAGAGGAATAATTCTGAAATAATTCTGAACTGTATATGAGAAATGTACCATTTTTATGTCTATACCAGGGGAACAGATAGGCTATCTACAGAGTTTAACTCCAACCCTAACAAAAAATGCCTGAACAAGATAATCAAGCTCTTCAGACTCTAAACTGTGGTGATCCCTGATAAAGCAGGGAATAATTCAAAGGACAGTGAGCCAGGAAGAGGATTTGACACCTTTGGTCAATGAAAACGTAAAATAAAATACAATTATACATTATTATTATTATTTTTATTTTATGCCCAGCTGAGCCAGGTTTCTCTCAAGGTTTTTATCCTTCACTTACACCAATTGGTGAAGTTTTTTTCTTGCCGCTGTCACCACTGGCTTGCATGGTTCGGGACTTGTAGAGCTGCACATCAATGGATTACTCTTCAGTGTTTGGACTCTCACCAGTGAATATTAAGCCACACTGACCTGACCTGAACTGAACTGAACTGAACTTAAACTGAACTGACACTTTAAATTCACTATAATCTTCTATGTGAAGCTGCTTTGACACAATCCACATTGAAAAAGCGCTACACAAATAAAGATGAATTGAATTGAATTATTTATTTATTGCAGAAGGAAGCTATTTTGGTACAAAGTTAAAGTGAATAAATTCTATGCAAATCTTCATGTTTTACTAAACTATTCATTCGTTCATTCATTTTCCTTCAGCTTTGTCCCTGATTTATCAGGGGTCACCACAGTGGAATGAACGGCCAACTTTAGCATATTTTAGCATCGTACTGGGAAACTTTACTGAACTTATACTTCATATAAAAGGAAAAAACATCTGTTACAATGTTAAGCCTGGCAGTCAATATTCTGGAGATTTCTATGCATGCCACATAACTTCTGTTCATTGCTTTGACTACTGGCTGAACCCAAAAGGCCTTACTGTGTAAAGTTCCCTCTAGGTTTCCTCCAGATGCTCCGGATTCCCCCACAGTCCAAAAACATGTGGTATAGGTGAATTGGATATACTTCATTGCTCATAGTATGTAAATGGGAGAGGGTGTGGGTTGTTTCCAAACACTGAGGGTTGCTGTGTAAAAGGCCTTTCCTGTCATTCAGACCTGCAACACATTCCAAAAAAGTTGGGAAAGGAGCAGTTTAGGGCTAGTAATCAGGTAAACTGGTTAAATAATGTGATTTGAAACAAATGATGTCAACAGGTGATTGTAATTATGGTTTACAATGATGGTACAAAAACAGCATCCAAGAAATGTCTAGTCCTTTAGGAGCAAAGATGGCCCGAAGATCGCCAGTTTGCCAAGAAATACAGTTGAAGTCAGAATTATTAGCCCCCCTGAATTATAAGCCTCCGGTTTATTTTTTTCCCTAATTTCTGTTTAATGGAGAGAAGATTTTTTTCAACACATTTCTAAACATAATAGTTTTAATAACTCATTTCTAATAACTGATTTATTTTATCTCTGCCATGATCACAGTAAATAATATTTTACTAGATATTTTTCAAGACATTTCTATACAGCTTAAAGTGACATTTAAAGGCTTAACTAGGCTAATTAGGTTAACCAGGCAGGATAGCATTATTAGGCAAGTTATTGTATAATGATGGTTTGTTCTGTAGACTATTGAAAAAAAAAATGCTTAAATGGGCTAATAATTTTGACCTTAAAATGGTTCTTAAAAAATTAAAAACTGCTTTTATTCTAGCCGAAATAAAACAAATAAGACATTTTCCAAAAGAAAAAATATTATCAGACATAATGTGAAAATTTCTTTGCTCTGTTAAACATCATTTGGGAAATATTTTAAAAGAAAAAAAATCAAAGGGGGGCTAATAATTCTGACTTCAACTGTATGTGTGAAAAGTATTGAAATGTTGAACAGAAGAGAAACGTTAATGTGTCGCAGACACTGATGAAATATTTGGCATGCTAAAATCTGGACAGAACTGAGTTCTGACTGGAAAACACATCAGCGATGACTAGGGCCAGATGGAATCTGCGGACGTTTTTTGCTAAAAAAGAATTTTGGTAAAAATCTGCGGATTTCTGCGGAATTATTTTAGAAGTATCATAACTAGAACCTTAATATGTGAAATAAAAAAAAAATCTTTTTAACTTTTATTTAATGTTTAAAATGCAAAATCCAATTAGATTAACTGTAAACAGAATTGATGATGGGCTAAAAATCTGCGGAAATCTGCGGAAAATCTGCGGAATTTTGTGCGCGCAGATTCCGTGTGGGCCTAGCGATGACCAACAGCCAATGACAGAGCAGGATACGAGGAAGCGGGGAGGAGTTATAGACCACAATATCAGAATAAATAAGATTTACAATCACAGAAACAGGCAACGCGGTGGCACAGTGGGTACAACGATTGCCCCACAGCAAGATGGTCACTAGTTCGAGCCTGTGTGGAGTTTGCATATTCTCCCCGTGTTCGTGGGGGTTTCCTCCGTGTGCTCCGGTTTCCCCCACAAGTCCAAAGACAAGTGGTATAGGTGAATTGGGTAAGCTAAAATTGACTGTAGTGTATGTGTGTGAATGAGTGTGTATGCATGTTTCCCAGTGATGGGTTGCAGCTGGAAAGGCATCCGCTTGGATGAGTGCTGGATGAGTTGGCGGTTCATTCCGCTGTGGCGACCCCTGATGAATAAAGGGACTAAGCTGAAAAGAAAATGAATGAATCGCAGAAACATTCGCTTGATCTGTCGCAGCAGCACATTGTAAAGTATTTATTGACCTTCATCTATTTTTTCCCTCTTTGCACAACTCACACTTCTTGTTCTCTACATCTCCCCAAACATTTCATCTTCCATAATATTTATTTTTTCTTTTTGCCCTTTTGTTTTAAAGCAGCGTTCAGCTCACGGGCCATTTGAATGGCATGTTATTTCAAATATATACTGTATTGCAGGGTACCATTTCCAATTTCACAAGTGATCTTGCGTGATCTTATGTTATGTCTTATGTTGAGCACTGTATAAAAGAAAAACCAGCCAGAACTCCAACCATGTCTTGACAGACTTTGCTTTTGCTAGATCAAAGCTGCTACAAAATGTCAAACCCTCATCGTAACATCGCGCCTATGTGGATTTCCATGAGCATAATGTGACTTTATTCTTCTGCCAATTAGTGGTAGCACATCTGTCTCTCTTGCAGGAGGAAGCCGATCACACTGTACTCAAACTGCTGGAAACATTTCCTCCAGCTGTTTAGTACAGAAGATGCTCGACTCTTAGAAGACAGATGCACTGTATTGATCCCTGAGGGGAAGTTGGGGAGTAATGAGCAGTCTTGGAAGAGGAGGGTTTTATCCCTTCACCTACAGGTGTTGTGCCCAGCATGCATCTTACTGCCTTACCCTGCTGAAACTGAGCCCAGATGGGACTGAAACCCACAATCCTCGGCCTATGTCTTATACACTAAGCCAATGGGAGCTTACAGTGTGCTACAATCCCAATCCGCAGTCAATCACAGCGGTGCATGTCTCCATATTCAGGAGCTCACAGCCAGCAGTGAATGTTTACCCAACAGCCGGCGCTGACTCACAGTGTTTACCTATCAGCAGTTCAGTGCGGTGCTTATCTAAGAGTCTCCTAAAGATGCAATAGACTCTGACTTTGCTGAAGGTTGTGTTAAGTGTTATAACAATTGTGAAAGCTGTTTTAAATGTTGTCATGGGCTTGACTTGTAAAGTTTTTTGAACAAACAATACATACCTGCCAACATACTAAAAGTCAGCCGCTCGAAAAACTTGGAGACACACCTAATTCACATTTGGGAATTTTTTTAGCACATTATTTAATATTACTTTTTAATTAAACACATATTCCAATTTTGTTTTACCTTTTACAACACTTAAAGGGCGTTTAAGGACTGCAGACACCAAGTGATGAAGTGTTTCAGGTGTAATTTTGTCCCATTCTTCCTGCAAACAAGTCTTAAGGTGGACCACAGTACGAGTTTGTCGCATTTTGCACTTCAAAATGCGCCACACATTCTCTATTAGAGACAGGTCGGGACTGCAGACAGGCCAGTCAAGTACCTGTGTTCTATTTCTACAGAGCCAATACTTTGTAATGTGTGCAAAATGTGGTTTTACATTGTCTTGTTGAAGTATTCATGGGCGTCAAGGCAGCATATTGTGCTCCAACATCTCTCTGTACTTTCAGCATTAAAGGTGCCATCACAGAAGAGCAAGTTATCTTTGCCAAGGGCACTGACACAACCCCATACCATGACAGACCCTGGATTTTGGACTTGTTGCTAATAACATTCTAGATGAACCTTTTCTTCTTTGGTCCGGAGCACACAACATCCAATTCTCCCAAAAGAAATACCTTGGAAATTGGTTTCCACTGTGTGATGGTCCATCTCAGATGCCTCGGAGCCCAGATAAGTCAACTGCACTTCTGGACACTGTTAACATAGGGCTTCCTTTTGGCACAGTACAGTTTTAACTGGTATTTGTGGATGTAATTACGTAATGTGGTACTTGACAAAGGTTTGCGAAAGTAGTCCTGAGCTTAGGACTTGATCCTTGATGCAGTGAGAGATTGGAGATCACGGTAGTTCAGCTTAGGCTATTTTTTCAGTTGTGTGAATTGATGAGCTTCATAAAAGATCTGCCAACTTGACAAACATGGACAAAAAGTGAGTTTCTGTAGCTAAATTGAGGTGATATGAGTTGTGTATAGATACAATCACATATCTTGCAAGAAAAGTGTCTTGTAAACACTTGCTGTGTCTATCAGTGGGCTAGATCTGCTGGTTTCATATTGCCGACTGTACATTTTCTCACATAGATCATGATCAGGAATTCACAGTGGTTTAAACCATTAAAGGGGTAATACAATGTATAGATTTATTATCTGTTTTTTTTTTTATTACTATTAATTAAGATACAGATCAGACCACTTTTGATCTCCTACTTTTGAAAAGGCTGACCCCTATACATCTTGTTTCTTTTTCTATCAGGGGCATCAAGCATCAGTTAGTGGGGTCAAACCTCAAACAAGTACAAGGCAGTGAAATACAGTTTAGGTCTCACCAGGAGTGCTATAGCAGCAAGTGCAGGATAAAGGTATACGTTATATGTGCAATTATAAAAAAACTATGGGTAATATTTACAGATGGATGTATATAATATACATGTCATATTAACTAGAATCACCCTGATGTGAGGCACACATTCAATTGGCTGTCGCTTGCTAGGTGTCATTTCAACATTCAGCAACATTCAGACTCTGGACACATTTGTCATCACAATATAGGATTAACAGCTCAAAAGTGTTGGTGTGGAAAAGGGTTTCATAATCTCAGAGGAAAAGTGGTGCTAAATTACAAGTGTATGCTTAGAATGATGAAAACCCACAGTGCAGTTTGGAAAAGCCCTCAGAGCAAAGACACTGTAAACTTTCATTCTCAATCCACCTAAATTGCTCTCTGGGGAAGACATAACTATGTTATGTGTGAGCAGTTAGTGGATACCTTGTATGAATTCATACAATCTCATTTGTACACACAAAAAAGTGATTTTTGGGGAAAGTTATGTCTCTAAACATAGCTGTTATATGAACATATGCAGATAGTACAAAAACAAAAAACAAAAAAATCATAAAAATTGAATCATAAGTCAAGTTAAGTCAGGTTGAGCTTTATTGTCATTCCACTACATGCAGAGCCGGCCCTCCCTATATGACCCCATACACATGGGGCGTCAGCGTCAATGCTTCCCTTTCACTTTAAATGCGTGACGTCAAGTGTTGCCGAACTGAATTTTGGTTCTGTGTGCGCTGCTTCAGTGGCGTTGCTCACTGCAGAAGTTGGAAATTTATCAACTTTTCCAGCGTCAATGGAAGCGTTAGCCAATCAGATCGCTTTATGCAAATACCCCAGCTGAGACAGTAGCTGATTGTGGACTTATTTCATTGGCTGACGCTGCTTTGATGATCGCGTCAGCTGCATCTTCAGACACGCCCTCTGTCAAGCATTGAAGCTGATACCCTGTGTGAATCGGGCGTAAGCAAACTAGGTGGCTGCTTAGGGCCCCCGCCGCCACTAGGGGGCCCCCACAATCCCCTTGTGGTGTGAGATATTTTCTTGCTGAAATTGTTTTTATTCGCATTTCACAAAGTATCTTCATTGACAGTGCTTTAGTACTTAAATATTTATACATGTTCACTGAAAATGATTATTTTTTTAAGTTTTATTTAAGTTGAAAGTGTTTTCGTGTGAAGGTCATATGATCAACATTAAGCGTTTCCCTTTGCTCATTACTTATATGTGTTCTGTGTTCTCGCTGTTTGAGTTTGTTCTTCCAAGAAGGTCACCTGCGAGAATGCAAATCTGTGCACAGACACAGCCATGGCCTTTCCTTCATTGCCTGCCCCATTATTACATAGCTGGAAAAAATCCTAGAGGAAACACTGTATATATATATTTTAATCACAAAATTGTCGGTAAATTTTTGGGAATTACCACCACAAAATCAGTCATTTTTATCGCAAAACTAACTATCGTGAAAAACCAGGGGGTCTGGTGAACGCCGGAGTGTGTATGGGTGTTTCCCAGTACTGGGTTACGGCTGGAAGGGCGTCCGCTGTGTAAAACATATGTTGGAGTTAGGTTTGGGTGATGTTGACCAATTTAGCATCGTACGATGTCTAATGTGAAACATCGCGATGGACGATGGAATCGTCTTCATAGGCGGAGGTGAATAAATTATTTATGAATAATTCATTCATTCATTACGAATTAATTATTTGTAGCCTGCCATTTCAACTACCTGGTCTTTGTTTTACCCATAACCAAATCATAAAGAAAGAAAGATAAGTTACACACAAATTACCACCTGTCAATCACTTTTTCCGCGGGACTCTGACATGAGTAGGCAGAGTGATTTGTAATGTAATGTAATGTAATGTGTATTTATATAGCACATTTATTGTGTATGGCCATACACCCAAAGTGCTTAACATTCACGAGGGGAGTCTCTCAACACCACCACCAGTGTGTAGCATCCACTTGGATGATGCGACGGCAGCCACAGGACAACGGCGCCAGTGCGCTCACCACACACCAGCTATTGGTGGAGTGAAGAGACAGTGATAGAGCCAATTCAGTGGATGGGGATGATTAGGAGGCCATGATGGGTAAGTGGCGATTGAGGGACTTTGGCCAGGACACCGGGGTTACACCCCTACTCTTTTACGAGAAGTGCCATGGGATTTTTAAAGACCACAGAGAGTCAGGACCTCGGTTTTAACGTCTCATCCGAAAGACGGCGCCCACTGACAGTGTAGTGTCCCCTTCACTTTTACTGGGGCATTAGGACTCACACAGACCACAGGTTGAGCGCCCCCTGCTGGCCTCTCTAACACCACCTCCAACAGCAACCTAGTTTTTCCCATGTGGTCTCCCATCCAGGTACTGACCAGGCTCAGCCCTGCTTAGCTTCAGTGAGTAACCGGTCTTAGGCTGCAGGGTGAAATGGCTGTGGCTTTGTGTCAGTCATTTGTTTGGTGCGGTGGATGGCGGAGGGGTGTCGCAGACGAAAGTGAGCGGTGCGGGGGTTGCTCGCGGACAAAAGTGAGCGGCGCTGTGGTGTCGCGGACGAAAATGAAGAGGATTGGGGAGTCGCGGAACAAAGTGAAAATGAACAGTGGACAGGGGAGGAAAGCGTTTGAGGAGGGAGATCGGTAAAATGAGGATCCGGATCCGGCGTGTTCCGGCACAAATTAAGCCCTGGATAGAGACATACATGCTAGGTGAAACACCAGTGTGGACGTGGGTCATTTTCGTTCTAAAATGCCATTTTAAAAGTAAGCTGTATTTGTGTAAACGGGGCCTGAGAGTGTATTTTTCACGAGCGGGTTTGCGACGGAGGCGGGGCGATGGATCGCGATGCCGGCTCAGCATAGTGATGTCTATCGGCCATCGGCGATGGACGATGGAATTGTCTATCGGCCCTACCCTAGTTGGAATAGTTGGCGGTTCATTCCGCTGATGAATAAGTGACTAAGCTGAAGGAAAATGAATGTATGAATGAATAAACAGATAATCCAGTGGAGTCCACTTTGCAGGGCACCTGTTGTCAAAATCAAGCAAATCAAAGCAGACATCTCCTGATGGACTGAAATTGACTTTCAAACTCCCAAGAAAAAAAATCCTGGCAGTGAATAGTTCAGTTCTGAAATATAAAACAAGAGAGAGTAAATAAACCGGTCATAGAGAATGAGGGATACAGTAGTAGTGTATCATCAAAACCCCTTCACCCACATGTTACACACAATAGTCTCAAGCATCTCTAAAGCGGACACCTGCATACATGCACACCCAAGCATTTCCTTCAAGATCCGGCTCCAGTCAGCAGTATACAGCCGCATGTGGGAGTCATGAATCACTCTATCAGCCCTCGCCGTTTTAACAAATGGGGGATTTTCAGCAAGCTAATAAATACATCGGGAAGCTGAGGCAGCATACGTTAGCAGGATTAGCAGGCACACACTGCTCGCATCCCTCACTGATCCGCAGCTTTGAAAATGGTGTCCGCATTAAAGCCAGCCTTAGAACAGCACAAAGATCAAATGTATCGCTTAAAGTTCAGGGAGATTTTGGGAATCGGCTGTAATGATTTTACAGCTCAACTATGGGGGTGCTACAGTAAACATAGTTTTGAAACATTTCTTAATTCTGCAGAGACTACATGTCTGCCAATATGGAGACTGCAAGGTCTAGTCCAATAAAGGCAGACCTAGAACAAGATAGATTTGTATGGTCTAGACTTGTTTGTCTTGGTTATGGTGCTGGGTTTATTGAAATCTCAAACAGCTAGACCTTCAGACTGACAGCGGAAGGTCTTAACTCCATCTCAGCTGTCACTGGCCTGAGAGGCATTCGGATCACAGTTTGTTTTGTTCAGCTTCATGAAAATGTTCAGTTGAGGGAGTTACAGTTATCAGCAGCCAGTAGGGCTGGACGATATGGCAAAAATTTATATCACGATATATTTTTTTATTTCGGTCGGTACGATATAATTCCGATATCGATATGGACAATATTAAAAAGAAAGGAAAAACTGCCAAGAACGCACACAATGGATTCCTGTACCTACAAATGTCTGCAAAGTAAATTTGCAAAGTCGATAATACCTCCAGACTCTTATAACTTTTTTTAAAATAAAAACAGTACAAAAAAATGTGTTCACTTTTTATTTGTATTTAGCCTATACAAACAAGAAATGTGAAATAAACTATCAAATAAATAAAGCTCTCAGAAAAATTCATAAAAAATATGCAAAATAGTTTTTTTAGAAAATAAGTGTTGTAGTCTAACCAGCAGGACAGCAGTGACGTGTGATCTGAGTTTGATGGCAGTATAATGAGTTAGAGGGAAGTTATTGACAGCTTTTGTAGTATTGGTTTTTGCGTTTTGCTCTTGGTAGACGGTCCCTAAGGATCGGTCTCTTTGCCGCCTGTGCATAGAGATCAATATATTGCGTCCAGCGCGTAGGAAAGCTCATTTTTAGGAAAATAAGGTTGTAGGTGGTTGTATACATTGCGACAGTTGAAAAAATGTGCTATTTGTGTAGGAACAATGTTTCGGTCATGAGTTATTGATCCGGAAAATATGAATCTGCGAATCTGTTGCTAACTTTACTGAACTCTGACTCTCAATATGATCGCGAAGTGAAAGTGACTTTCATTTTGAGGGGGCACTTTTTCTCCAAGAGAAAAACAGAGCAGGTGACCCCCCCCCCCCTCCTCCCTCCTTCTAAATCTTTTGATCTGTTCATTTTGATGAAATGCCACCATTGTTGATATGCTGATTCTTGATACTGTGTGATACTGTACTAAATTATCTTGTAGATTTTTTTTCTTCAATATATTCTTAAAAGCCTTTATAAAATAATAAAACAGCAAACAGAATAACAGTGGCAAATTAAATTATTTCAGAACATGTTCTGCTTCAGGCAAAACAAAATCAACATCACCAGATCGTGTTTTCCTTAGGCTTGTTTGTTGCCGAATGTACAGCAGCTAAAATAAACGAATATTTGCAAAGTCAAGCTTCAAGAGCCCAACTAAAGAAGCTACTATTCTCCACAATGGTGGCTTTAAATGTAAACCTTAATCTCAAAGAACTTTTGTAGATGTTGGACAGGTACATTAACAGGTTAGTAATAAGTGAAGCTGGTGATTCTATTTGTGTAGTTGATTAATCATCATCAGCTGTGATTTTAAGTGATTTAATAGTTAGTTAATTTCTGTTGATTTTATTAGTAGTCTGTAGTACTGTAGTTTTGTGTCTCTTTTTTCTGTTCTTGGTTTGTTTTCCTTTAGTGTTTGTACTTGTTAAGCAGCATTTGTTCCCCATTCATTCTCAATTACAGTTAATTAGTCACTTAATCATCTCATTAACTTCAGCTCCGCATCTGTGTTACCTGAACACTATCTAGTGTGGACACATGCAAGTGTTCTTTCAAAAAAAAGGGATTAAACTGATGTTTCTTAGTAATTAAAATAGGTTATCATTATAAATATGTTTATATTAAATATATGAATATAAAAAATACTCTTAAAGATCCATTGGTCAAATTGAGGCAGTTGGTTTCAGTGAATGAAACTAGTTCAATCAATATTCATTTAAATGTATATTTACCCCAACATACAACACCTTTTAAAGTTGGCAAAAAAAATCTAAATTTACTCTTCGTGAAGTTTATTTATAAACTAATTTCGAGAGGATCACGTGCTTATGATTGCTTGCAGCTGGTCTCGCATTATTCAATTTATGATTCACCAATCAGACGATTCCTAAGCCACTATAAATACCCTGAGTTCCATATAACAGCCATCTTCGTTTTGAAGAATCCCCCCTTCCACCCCTACTCCTCCTCCTTTCCTAGATGGGTGGCACGGTGGCTCAGTAGTTAGCACTGTTGCCTCACAGCAAGAGTGTCACTGGTTCTAGTCCTTACCAAGCCAGTCAATGTTTCTGTGTGGAGTTTACACGTTCTCCCTCTGCTCACGTGGGTTTCCCCCGGGTTCCCCGGTTTCCTCCCATCGTCCAAAAACATGCAACTTAAGTTAATTGACTAATCCAAATCGGCACCATAGACATGCTCCTGGTAAGCAGTTATCTCTTAAGAGCCATAACTAACTCTTCATTATCTACTACAGCAGGGGAGTTCTTGAGATCTACCTGAGCTCAAACTCCCCTCTTGCCTTGCAAATGGGAGGGAGCCCCGGGCTCGAGGATCTTATGAGCTCGGGGCTCTCTCCCAGGACAGCATGCCAAACAAGCTTTATAATCAATCATCAGCTAAGTGTGAACTGTTGAATTATATTTATATGCATATAGTAGTGCCTTTTTTAAAAGGTTTATCTGTGTACTTCTATCATTTGTCCTCATAATCATTAATTAAATCACCATAACCTTTCCTCACCTCTCAAAACAACTTCTCAATTCTGGTCACATGGAATTCCTTTGGGGCGTGGCTATCAGTCATTTAGGGGCATGGCTATCAGTTGAGGCAATCAGGCTGTGTCTTGGTTCTGCCCTGCCTTTGCAGGAGACAGTGGTTTAAATTAATGTTATACAATTTTGTCTGTATTTTAGCTCCTTGTTTTCATCATCATTGGGCAACTGAAAACATTCTGTACCAGAGGCTGCTAACAGTGATTCCAGTACTGATTCCAGTGATTCAAACTTTCATTCAAATCTTCCCAATTTTGTTATCAAGTCCATCTTCCAACAATCCAATCAGTTAAAATATGATAAAATCATGCATCACGAGGGGGAAAAGGACAAACTTGACTTCCATTTCTAGCTGACGATAAATGTCAGTTATGGTTACTTAACTTTTTACAGTGTTTTCATAGTAGAAAATTCCATGAAAATATGAACAACTCAATGTGAACTTGACTATAATATTGTGTGTGTGTGTGTGTATATATATATATATATATATATATATATATATATATATATATATATATATATATATATATATATATATATATATATATATATATATATATATATATATATATATATATATACAGGGCTTGACATTAACTTTTTTGATCACCAGCCACGGTGGCTAGTAGTTTTCCAACATTACTAGCCTCTCGCCATTTTCACTAGCCACAATTTTATTGTTGGGAAAATATATTTTATACACATAAATATGACTTTGACATGCTAAAATGACTTGATTTAGATGTTGCGTTTTCTCCACATGCCTCATTCTTTTCACTTTTTGTGTGTCGTGTATGAGCTTGCTAAATGTTCATGAGCAAATGGGTCATGGTTTCATAGTATTACAATTAGTTTTTATTTCACATAATTTTCAGAGCTCAAAATGAAGGATTCACCAAATTAATCTCTGACCACACCAAACATAAACAATTAATTATTTTTTAGGCATAAATTTTAAATGTGTCAAAACAAGCATAATATAGCTGTTTACTATACTTTTTATTTAACAAAACATATGCACAGTAATCTGTCCTGGCTAAAGGTCCCAGATCACCAGTTAACTACACATAAATGGGGAGTAATCTCCCATTAAAGCAATGTTATTGTAAAAAATGATAATTAAACCACATTACGCAAAAGAAAGCAGGTAAAAAACATACTGTGTTGATAACGAAAGGATGATAACGCACACGGTTAATGTTAGACCCATAAATAATCTGTTCAAATAATGGTGAAAGTGAAAGCAACCGGTGCTGCTTACAAAAACACAAATCTGGAGCTCTTGAAAGCAGCAAGACTGTGGGTGCATGTTCATCACTTTTTGTCTAGTCTATTTCAAAGAGAACCGATCACATCAGCTGTGTTTCTAGACACAGTTGCTTCACGCACGGAAACGAGAGCGCGCACGCTTTTTAAACAGTCGCGCGCATCAACTCAGCTGCGAGAGATCATCCTTTCATTCGGTATTCATCTGCTTTTTTATTGCTCACGCGAACGTAATTATTTTTTGTCAGTCGTGTTGCTTCTTAATTCTAAGATCGCCTTTGCATGCATATTGGACCATCCTTATTGTTGAACCCTGCTTTTATGAATTATTATCCGGGAAAATATTTTCAACCAGCCAACGTGGCTAGTGGAAGTGTCTGTCTTACCCGCCACCACTGAAATCTACCCGCATTTGGCAGGTTGGCGGGTGTTATTGTAAAGCCATGAATATATATATATATATATATATATATATATATATATATATATATATATATATATATATATATATATATATATATATATATATATATATATATATTGTAATATCTATAATCTTTGGTGGTTGACCAAGAAAAAGAATTGAGATTTTAAGAATTTGTTGCATGTCTGTATATCCCAACCCAGGCTCATTCTGATTATGTACCCCTATATACATTTTTGGAGAGTGCCAAATACGACCCAGGAGCTACGTTTTTTTTTTCTTTTCAGTTTTCGCAAATGCACCAGAGGCTGCTGTGTACTCTTTTTGGGATCTCAAATTTCTCTCGCGAATGCCATTTGCCAAACTGGTAACAGTGGAAAAGCCATCCATATGGAGGTAAGCGGTCAGCTGGTAAACGCAAAATGGAATGGTGTCATACTGCCCTGTAGCGTTTGTTTTAAAGACGAAATGCAGCTCTACGTTTATCTGGCTACATAATTCGCAATCTATAAAAATGTATATGGGCTACGTTTTCAGAATTAGCCTATGTTAGTAAATCCAGCCTGATCACATGAGGAAATATTACTATTTTATGTATTGTCAGAAAAGTGGCTTAAGTGAAAAGTCGTATTCATACGACTTCATTCATATGAAAACATGTGATTTTCGAAAAAAAGGCATGCCTTCAAACCCCACTCCCACTTCATAAGATTATGCAAATTAGCTAGTAAATCAAAACATTTTGAATTGCTCTTTGGTGGCGTTGTTAGATCATGTTTTGTATGCTATGTTGTAATTGTGCTTTTAATTTGTATATGCAAATGTTCCTGCCTATCTTTGCCAGTCGTTTTCCTGGTTAATTTAGATACTAATATTATAAATAATTAAAATGCAAGCGACTTTCTCATTAACAGTAATGACTGAACTGTTCTACTAGTTTTCCTATTAGAGCAGGTCTGTCTGCATGATAGTGTTGATTAATGAGCCGAGAAAATGTCTCAAAATACGTCACCTTTCTGCTACTAGACGTTTTATATTTGGTCATTTGAATGAAATTAAGGAACTTTCTAAAGGAATGTTCCAGGTTATTTTAACCTTGCCGTCAGTAACCTCTGACAGTAATTTCAACTTACCCCTTGGGGCGAAAGAAAAAAGGAAAAGCACAATCACACTTTGACAGAGTAAAATTGCATGTTAGCATCTTTCAGAAAGACCAGCACTTTTTTTCTATTTTTTGCTTGGTTTCCAGAGCAAGGGAATGAAAGCAAGGTTACGTAACTATCCAAAAATCACTCACTGCGTCCTAATTTGCATACAATCTGTCCTGAATTGTATGCATGATTAAAATTTGCATTCTAAATAATGATAGACCTATGCTGAAAATAGTATGCCAAATGCACCCAGATGGTGTACTGTTGCAGTAGATTTTGAAGTGCGCATCTGAGCAGGATTTTTCTCAGTTAACATCCCATCTGAAAACAAAAAAAAAAAAAAAACAGAATGCAGCCTAAGGTGGTTTGTTGGTCTTAATTTCCACCATTCAATTTAATTTCTTCTGGTCAAGATTGCATGGCGATGGTTTTGGGCAGATAAACACCAGTTAACTCCAGAATTTTTATTATTTCTTTAGTTTCTTTTCAATGGGGATTTCTTACAAGTTCATAAATTGAAGTGGATGAATGTAAGGTTGAAGTAAATATGAAATAATTATGCTGCATTCATTCTGATGCAAAAGTAGGTCTCAACAGATTTTATGATGTCATAATTCTCACTTATTACTTACCCAGAATGTACTTTCTTATCAATATTTTATCAAGATGCGAGATTTGGTGCTTTGAAACCCTCCAGAACTCCTCTTGCCTGCTTGAATTCCCACAGTTCTTACTGTAACTGAGCTGCTCATTTGATTTTCATGAACTGAGGGATGCTGGAACAACTCTGTATTATTTTACTTACTTAATTTCTGTCATGTTAAAACACAGAGCAGTGTTCCGTATTGTCCGGATAATTTTTTACCTTGTAGCCTGCGGGCCAAATCCAACCCATCATCCGTTTTATTACACGCCCTTTCAATCGATTTGGATGAAATTGTGAAATCGCTGTGTGCCATGATACATGAGAGCACCCGCGGCACAAACCTCAGAGATCAAAAGCGCTCGGTGGTCATCCAATTATCACACTGAAGTTAACATCCAGACCAAAATGCTTTTAAAATCTTTCTGGGCATAGTTCAACTACTGCATTCCTAAGGTATTAGCTATTACTTTCTTGGCACAAATACCTTTATTTAAAGCTTCATATGAAATCATATTTTTTTCAGTGCTACAGTTTGGGAAATATTCTCTTGCCAAAGAATAGTGCCCCTGTGTCAACAAGCTTGCCTCCCTTCTTTGAAACACAGTTTCATCTATATATGATCTTGTACAGCAGGGGTTCTCTAAACTCAGTCCTGGAGGGCCAGTGTCCAGTGTCTCAACACACCTGCAAGGATGTTTCTAAAAAACCTAGCAAGAGCTTGATTAGTTAGCCCAGGTGTGTCTCATTGTGGTTGGAAACTAAACTTTGAAGAAGGGTATAAACAGAGGTTGGAGCCAGCTTCAAATTGGTGGGACTGGAGATCCAAGCGGGCTGAACAAAACTGGAGTTTTTATTTATTTAATGTCTGGTACATGACACGGAGTCCAAAATTGTGCTTTATAAATGTCTACACACACCCCAACCCTAAACCCAACCTCACAGTAACCTGATGTGTTTTATTAACGTCTACACCTACCTCAACCCTAAACCCAACCTCAGAGTAACCTGATGTGTTTTATTAACGTCCACACCTACCACAACTCTAAACCCAACCTCACAGTAACCTGATGTGTTTTATTAACATCTACACCTACCCCAACCCTAAACCCAACCTCACAGTAACCTGATGTGTTTTATTAACATCTACACCTACCTCAACCCTAAACCCAACTTCACAGTAACCTGTTATGTTTTATTAACGTCTACACCTACACTAACCCTAAACCCAACCTCACAGTAACCTGATGTGTTTTATTAACGTCTACACCTACACTAACCCTAAACCCAACCTCACAGTAACCTGATGTGTTTTATTAACGTCTACACCTACACTAACCCTAAACCCAACCTCACAGTAACCTGATGTGTTTTATTAACGTCTACACCTACACTAACCCTAAACCCAACCTCACAGTAACCTGATGTGTTTTATTAACGTCTACACCTACCTCAACCCTAAACCCAACTTCACAGTAACCTGTTATGTTTTATTAACGTCTACACCTACCCCAACCCTAAACCCAACCTCACAGTAACCTGATGTGTTTTATTAACGTCTACACCTACACTAACCCTAAACCCAACCTCACAGTAACCTGATGTGTTTTATTAACGTCTACACCTACACTAACCCTAAACCCAACCTCACAGTAACCTGTTGTGTTTTATTAACATCCACCGCTACCTCAACCCTAAACCCCACCTCACAGTAACCTGTTGTGTTTTATTAACGTCTACACCTACCCCAACCCTAAACCCAACCTCACAGTAACCTGTTGTTTTTTATTAACGTCTACACCTACCTCAACCCTAAACCCAACCTCACAGTAACCTGTTGTTTTTTATTAACGTCTACACCTACCTCAACCCTAAACCCAACCTCACAGTAACCTGATGTGTTTTATTAACGTCCACACCTACCTTAAACCTAAACCCAACCTCAGAGTAACCTGTTGTGTTTTATTAACGTCTACACCTACCCCAACCCTAAACCCAACCTCACAGTAACCTGATGTGTTTTATTAACGTCTACACCTACCCCAACCCTAAACCCAACCTCACAGTAACCTGATGTGTTTTATTAACGTCTACACCTACACCAACCCTAAACCCAACCTCACAGTAACCTAATGTGTTTTATTAACGTCTACACCTACCCCAACCCTAAACCCAACCTCACAGTAACCTGATGTGTTTTATTAACGTCTACACCTACACCAACCCTAAACCCAACCTCACAGTAACCTGATGTGTTTTATTAACGTCTACACCTACACCAACCCTAAACCCAACCTCACAGTAACCTGATGTGTTTTATTAACGTCTACACCTACACCAACCCTAAACCCAACCTCACAGTAACCTAATGTGTTTTATTAACGTCTACACCTACCCCAACCCTAAACCCAACCTCACAGTAACCTGATGTGTTTTATTAACGTCTACACCTACACCAACCCTAAACCCAACCTCACAGTAACCTAATGTGTTTTATTAACGTCTACACCTACCCCAACCCTAAACCCAACCTCACAGTACCCTGTTGTGTTTTATTAACGTCCACACCTACCTCAACCCTAAACCCAACCTCACAGTAACCTGATGTGTTTTATTAACGTCTACACCTACCCCAACCCTAAACCCAACCTCACAGTAACCTGATGTGTTTTATTAACGTCTACACCTACACCAACCCTAAACCCAACCTCACAGTAACCTAATGTGTTTTATTAACGTCTACACCTACCCCAACCCTAAACCCAACCTCACAGTAACCTGTTGTGTTTTATTAACGTCCACACCTACCCCAACCCTAAACCCAACCTCACAGTAACCTGTTGTGTTTTATTAACGTCCACACCTACCTCAACCCTAAACCCAACCTCAGAGTAACCTGATGTGTTTTATTAACGTCTACTCCTACACCAACCCTAAACCCAACCTCACAGTAACCTGTTGTGTTTTATTAACGTCTACACCTACCCCAACCCTAAACCCAACCTCACAGTAACCTGTTGTGTTTTATTAACGTCCACACCTACCTCAACCCTAAACCCAACCTCACAGTAACCTGTTGTGTTTTATTAACGTCTACACCTACCTCAACCCTAAACCCAACCTCAGAGTAACCTGATGTGTTTTATTAACGTCTACACCTACCCCAACCCTAAACCCAACCTCACAGTAACCTGATGTGTTTTATTAACGTCTACACCTACCCCAACCCTAAACCCAACCTCACAGTAACCTGATGTGTTTTATTAACGTCCACACCTACCTCAACCCTAAACCCAACCTCACAGTAACCTGTTGTGTTTTATTAACGTCTACACCTACCTCAACCCTAAACCCAACCTCACAGTAACCTGTTGTGTTTTATTAACATCTACACCTACCCCAACCCTAAACCCAACCTCACAGTAACCTGATGTGTTTTATTAACGTCTACACCTACCCCAACCCTAAACCCAACCTCACAGTAACCTGATGTGTTTTATTAACGTCTACACCTACCCCAACCCTAAACCCAACCTCACAGTAACCTGATGTGTTTTATTAACGTCTACACCTACACCAACACTAAACCCAACCTCACAGTAACCTGATGTGTTTTATTAACGTCTACACCTACACCAACCCTAAACCCAACCTCACAGTAACCTAATGTGTTTTATTAACGTCTACACCTACCCCAACCCTAAACCCAACCTCACAGTAACCTGTTGTGTTTTATTAACGTCTACACCTACCCCAACCCTAAACCCAACCTCACAGTAACCTGTTGTGTTTTATTAACGTCTACACCTACCCCAACCCTAAACCCAACCTCACAGTAACCTAATGTGTTTTATTAACGTCTACACCTACCCCAACCCTAAACCCAACCTCACAGTAACCTGTTGTGTTTTATTAACGTCTACACCTACCCCAACCCTAAACCCAACCTCACAGTAACCTGTTGTGTTTTATTAACATCTACACCTACCCCAACCCTAAACCCAACCTCACAGTAACCTGATGTGTTTTATTAACGTCTACACCTACACCAACCCTAAACCCAACCTCACAGTAACCTAATGTGTTTTATTAACGTCTACACCTACCCCAACCCTAAACCCAACCTCACAGCAACCTGATGTGTTTTATTAATGTCTACACCTACACCAACCCTAAACCCAACCTCACAGTAACCTAATGTGTTTTATTAATGTCTACACCTACCCCAACCCTAAACCCAACCTCACAGTAACCTAATGTGTTTTATTAATGTCTACACCTACCCCAACCCTAAACCCAACCTCACAGTAACCTAATATGTTTTATTAATGTCTACTCCACCTACACAACCTATACCCAGGCAACCTGCGGCGTAAGTCCCTCCCACTTGGAGGTCACCCAACCTACCTGCAGTGTAATACCTCCCACTTGGTGGTGTCCGGGCTGCAACTATACCTACTTGAAACTTTGCAAGTTACCGGCCTTCCTGGACAAAGTTTGATAACCCCTGCTGTATAGGATCCCATACATACAACAATTCAATAAGTGTTTACCTCAAAACAGTAGCCTACATCTTAGGAAGAACAGCCACAGAGACCTTAATCTGGGTAAAAGCAGCGTTAGAAGAAGCTCTACTCTAGCCTTCATCATTAGTAAGATGTGTTGAGCGGAGAAGGATCTCAAAGCGAGCGGGAGCAGAATCTGTCAGAGCGAAGTGTTCTGGAGGCCTACTGACCTCACAGTTGTAGATGTGCTCAGTTTAATTGGCCAGGTGAGAGGCATCCAGTGCAGCGCTCCAGCTTCCCGGGAAACAGACGGCAGGAGCTCAGAAATTATAAGCTCGACTGTCATCCTAATTGGTCCCCTTCCTGTTTAGTGTTGTTTGCGTCCTTTCTTCGGTTATGAGAGCTGAAGTAGCTGAAGCTCTGGAGAGGGAGAAAGAGAGAGAGAGCGAGCCTCTGCTAATGAGATGCTTTTGAAATGATGCTGAATAAAACCCTCAGCCTGCTGTTTGTATTATGAGTAAATACTACTAATATGCCAGCGAATTCCAGTCCAGGCTCCATTTGGGCTTTTGTTTTGCCATGACTTTGTTTCCGAGCCTTACTCAGAGGCGAGTGTAGCCCTGGAGAATATTTATCTCTGCATTGTGCTTCTGTTCTGCTGAAAAGACCGACTCAGGCCAACATAAATTTCCATGCTGGATTGGTGCTTGTTTGTCTGCACGGAGAGCAGAAGAGCCAACTGTTCATCCATCACTCACTTGGCCTTATGTGAGTCCAAACCTTCCTGTGCTTTGTTGAACACAATAGATTATGTTTAGATATTCATCGTAGTAATGGAAGAGACAAAGCTTTTTTAAAGCTTTTATACAATCGAACAAATTGCTTTGCAAAATGATTCATTGTTTCGAAGAGTTTGAAATACCACAAGCTAATCACACCTCATGGTAAATGCAACAAAACAACCATTAGAATTGACTTTTTCAAACAAATTTGACATTTTTTATATAAATATAATTATTTTTATGGGGTTTATGTTTGGGATACGACAGTGTAGATTAAAATCAGAGAGAGGAAAAGATTGACAAACAAAAAGTGAATCAAGAATCGAACTTTGATGGGCATCGTAGTGCTATGTTAGCGCACTAACCAGGCTAGAGGCGATGAGAGCTGTCACTGGGGTGGTACCTTTTCAAAAGGTACACATTTGTACTTGAAGGGTCCATATTGGTACCTCAGAAGTATATATTAGTACCTACAAATTTTAAGAGGAACACTTTTGTACTTTTTAGGTACCAATATGATACCAATACCCTTGAGGTATTACCTAATGTGTCATTTTAGGTACACATTTGTACTTGAAGGGTCCATATTGGTACCTCAGAAGTATATATTAGTACCTACAAATTTTAAGAGGAACACTTTTGTGCTTTTTAGGTACCAATATGATACCAATACCCTTGAGGTATTACCTAATGTGTAATTTTAGGTACACATTTGTACTTGAAGGGTCCATATTGGTACCTCAGAAGTATATATTAGTACCTACACATTTTAAGAGGAACACTTTTGTACTTTTTAGGTACCAATATGATACCAATACCCTTGAGGTATTACCTAATGTGTAATTTTAGGTACACATTTGTACTTGAAGGGTCCATATTGGTACCTCAGAAGTATATATTAGTACCTACAAATTTTAAGAGGAACACTTTTGTGCTTTTAGGTACCAATATGATACCAATACCCTTGAGGTATTACCTAATGTGTCATTTTAGGTACACATTTGTACTTGAAGGGTCCATATTGGTACCTCAGAAGTATATATTAGTACCTACAAATTTTAAGAGGAACACTTTTGTACTTTTTAGGTACCAATATGATACCAATACCCTTGAGGTATTACCTAATGTGTCATTTTAGGTACACATTTGTACTTGAAGGGTCCATATTGGTACCTCAGAAGTATATATTAGTACCTACAAATTTTAAGAGGAACACTTTTGTGCTTTTTAGGTACCAATATGATACCAATACCCTTGAGGTATTACCTAATGTGTCATTTTAGGTACACATTTGTACTTGAAGGGTCCATATTGGTACCTCAGAAGTATATACTGTATTAGTACCTACAAATTTTAAGAGGAACACTTTTGTGCTTTTTAGGTACCAATATGATACCAATACCCTTGAGGTATTACCTAATGTCTAATTTTAGGTACACATTTGTACTTGAAGGGTCCATATTGGTACCTCAGAAGTATATATTAGTACCTACAAATTTTAAGAGGAACACTTTTGTACTTTTTAGGTACCAATATGATACCAATACCCTTGAGGTATTACCTAATGTGTCATTTTAGGTACACATTTGTACTTGAAGGGTCCATATTGGTACCTCAGAAGTATATATTAGTACCTACAAATTTTAAGAGGAACACTTTTGTACTTTTTAGGTACCAATATGATACCAATACCCTTGAGGTATTACATAATGTGTCATTTTAGGTACACATTTGTACCTTTTGAAAAGGTACCACCCCAGTGACAGCTCGTGTACCTTTATTTCTCAGAGTGTATAAATTAATTTATTCATTTTCCTTTGGCTTAGTCTCTGATTTATAAGAGGTCACCACAGTGGAATGAACCGCCAACTATTCTAAGCATATGTTTTATGCAGAGGATGCCCTTTTAGCCACAACCTAGTGAGAATTAATATTTCGGCCTCATATTTTATGTGGACATAATGAAGGTGACATATATCAGTGATTATTGGTTGCTCTTGCTTTACCTTAAAATATGTACACTGTAAACTGTTATTAGCATGTACAATGTAGTTATCTTTATTTACAATAAAACTGGTTAATCTTTTAATCTTCTCGCATGTCTTTCTGCCTTCAGGCTGGCAGCACTCCTCCATCCATGCCCAACATTAGCATTGATTGGGGAGGTTCTTTTGTTCTTTTTTCTATATTATGTAGTTTTTATTTTGCATATGAGATGTATATATATATAAAGAAATATCGCCGTTAATCTATTCTCAAAGTTGGGTTGGGAGCTGGGTCTATTCTATGCAAGCTATGATGACTTTCACCTTGATATTTTAGCGTGGATGTACACCTGACTTTAGTCAGATTAAGGTAATCAAAAATCGCTGTTTGGAGCTTATGTAGACCTACAGTTTAAAATTCATCTTTAAATAAATAAACAGTTAGTAAATACAAGTACATTTTATTGAACATCATTTATTTACATCACCAGTTATCATATATAGCAGTTTCTCAAGCAGTTTGTGATGCATTTTGGAAACAGGAGATGAGCCCCTGGTCTAATGCGCCACCTTGCTTGAGAAACTCATTCTCAAAGACTTACTTTAAGTCATTATTTGGGTAGCACACATATTCTGAATGCCTTTGGCAGAATTCGGGGTGGGGGTGGGGTGGGATGGTTGATTGGGCACCCTAATAGTAACTCCTAGACCCCAAAATAGCGTGGGCCCTTAGAAAAGTATTGATGATTTGTGTATTGAAAAAAAATAAATAAATAGATGCAACCGTTTAGCCATGGTATGAAGATCTGTGTGTCGCATTTAATTAAGATCAATTAACAAATGACTTTAACCTTTTCATCAGACAGATGCTTTATCAGATGCTATAACAACTATCATTAATGAATGATTTAGTTCTTCTCGAGTCACACATTAACTGATGATTATCTGTGCATTAGTTGAGTGAGGAATAATTAATGACAGTCTGTTGAGTTATTAGAACTTGAGCTATTAGAAAGTAGTTCTCCCCCTAGCTTGTGTAATAACATTAGACCTGGGCGCAATTATTTTCCAATTATTCAACAGTCTATTGTTAAATATACCTTGGTTACCACAGCTAAAGCCACTTTTGTGCTCAAACTTCTACTTTTTGTAGCACTAGTTTCTTAAACATCTCATCCAAAGCCTGCTGGTGTGATTTTCGGTTGCTTTTCAGTGAAATAACTGAAATCATTCAGCGTAGTGATATGGAACTGCCTGGAACTACTTTAGCTGTGCATTTATCTGAAAATAACTGCACACCCGAATGTTTACCAGCTAATCAGAATCAAGCATTCAACAGCCGCATTACAGCATAACAAAGGAATAATTGATACATGAATATTGAATTATTAAAAATAATGCACACCTGAGGTGGTAATGCTGCCACGAGCTGCAGCAGAGCATAAACATGAATTTGTTAGTGCAGCCATACTGTAAAGTGCTAACAATAGCATTAATAATTCTGTATATATATATATATATATATATATATATATATATATATATATATATATATATATATATATATATATATATATATATATATATCTAGCTCAACGGCCTACATTTTCATTTTTTAAACTTATGCTATTGCATTTAATGGAAGAAAGTGACAGGTCTAGTACTCTATGAGTAAATATTTTAGTTTTAGCATGAATAATCTCAACAAAATGTTGTATCTTCATTTCTGTCTCTTAAACCTGAATGAGAAACATACTTTATTCTCTTGTCATATTTGCTTATGTCTTATCTGGGACCAAAAGAAGGCACAAATTAATGTTATTATTTATTTATTTACATTATTTTAATTGATTAACAAACTGTGTACATGACGATACATTGACAAAGCAAGAGAAAATCAAAAAACAAAACATAAAAATTGTTGATTTCATAAAATGATACTTTCATTGACAAGACTTGACGATTGTCCCCTTTAAAACAGTGATGAAAGTAAATAAGTCATCTTTTTCTTATACATAGTTTAGCCTACAAGTTAACGCTTTACTGGAAGTTGTGTTCATAATACTGTCATGATAACTTTATAACAGAGATGCCCAAACTAGTGCCCGCTGGCTATAGTTGGCCCATTGTAACCTTTGATTTGGCCCACTATCCCATTTGAGAAGAGAGAGAGAATTTTGGGAAGGGTTGGGATTATCAGTTTTTAATACACGTTGTCATTTCTAATTCAATGTAAGCTTTCATTTGTTAGTTTTATTTTCAAGCTACAATAAACAAACTTGAGTTAAATGTTTCGGTCACACTTTATTTTGACGGTCCGTTTGTTGAATTTAAGTTACATTGCAACTAATTATCATTAGATTATAAGTAGACTGTTAGGTTGGGGTTAGGGTTAGTGTAAGTTGACATGTAATTGCAAAGTTTCTTATAGTCAGTTAAATGTCTGTTGAAGGGCTGTTAAATGTCAGTGTCAACAGATATTAAGTAGACAGTCTACTAATACTCAAATGGACCATCAAAATAAAGTGTTACCAATGTTTCAATTAAAAGGCAGGTGCAGCTTGACTAGTGCATTCGGCATTAAACTCCTTCCTGTTATAAATGGAATTATGTTTTCAGTATAATAGGTTCATTATAAAATGTAAAACATATATAATGCATTACTTAAAATGCTTAAAGTAATGTTTTCTATTTATTTTTAAATAAACAAAATTATTCATGGAAACTTTGTAATACAGCTTGATATATTTATATGACACGGCCCTCAATCAAGTTTGCTTTTTGGCCCTTCGTAAGAAAAAGTTTGGGCACACCTGCTTTATAAGCTCTATATACATTGGCCATCGTTAACCTTGTTTAGTGGGTGCTCAAATTTGGGTTGGCTAATGGCAGCCATTTTCTGATGTGGCCTTGAACAAAGAGACTGTGTACCAAATTTGACGTTAATCTGACAAACGGTTGCTTGGTTATGGGCATTTTCCAGTTTTTTTTAGCATATAGCGCCACCATGTGGCTAAAGTCGGCAATTTTTGGTATGTGACCTCAACTTGACCTTATACATATGTGTACCAAGTTTGGTGATGATATCTCATTCCGTATTCCAACAATATGATGTCATGCATGCTTATGACAACTATCCATAGATATATACATTAGATGTCGCCTACCCTGCTGTTGTCTATTAGAACGAATGCGTCAATAGAGCCGCCATTTTAGTACAGGGTAGCGCTCCTTTAAAATGAATGCAGAACCAAGGTGAAGTGGAGCACTGTGGCCATCCAAAGCCAGAGAAATACACATATACACATATATCTATGATCGGGAGTTTTCCCCGGTGGTCAGTATGCAAATATCTTTTTCATTTACGAAATATTATAATTTTACATCACTTTTCTACATTGATGGATGTGACCACACGGGCATTCCTGACAAAGAGCGAGTGTTTGTGTGCATGGAAATGCATTATCCTCCTTCCCTGTTTAATTTGATCTAATCTATGTCCTGAAACACACCCCCTCTCCTGCTTTCACTTCTCATTCTGATGGAGGGAGCGATTCGTTTGTGAATGAATCTCCGTTATGAACAACTCGTTCACTTAGCCGACAATAATACATGTTTCTAGCACCGCAGCGTCTTGTTGTCATATTTCATAACATTGTTTGCTTATTTTATTCAACAAAACTAGCATAAGTCTAGAATTTAGTGCGAGTTGGTGCTACTTTGCCTTATGGTGAAGGCAGTAAGAGACTGTATTATCATCAATAACATTACTTGTTAAGCACAAAAGTTCATAACATACAAAAACATAAAAAACTAAATCTTACCTATGAAATGTGATGCCTTTGTGCTTTGTTTTCTTTGTTTGCTCGTCACTACACCCGTACACAGCGCTAAAGTCCAGCATCTTCACAATGGCACACTGTCTTGACTAGTGCGGTTGAATGACTTTTGTCCGAGGAGCACTGTACCAATATGGCGGCGCTATTGACGCATGCTCAGTGTCCCTATGCGATATCTAGTGTATATATATCTATGACAACTATCAAGTGCAATTTACTCAGTTCTGTCATTTTAAATACCCCTTCAACTAAAGTGTTACCAACTAGAATTTATTTTGGCATTATTTATCTTTATAATCAGCTTAATTAAAGCCTGGTTTCTGTATCTAAATGTAAATGCAGAAAAAGGGATTCAAATTAAGAATAATTTTCCCCACTTTTTTTATCCCCCTATGTACTTCTCAAAGCAAAGTTACACCCTTGGTATGAACTAACATGTTCTCATTGTTTTTTTTTTTAACAGTGTTGGGTGGTCTTGAGTCTCGTGGGGTCCTGCGAAAAATCAGCGACATGTTGGAAATCATCATGAAGAGGATCGACACGTTATCAAAACTGAGCAACAACAGCGAATCCCACAAACTGGAGGAGCTGAGCTCTGCTCTCCACAGGTGCGGCTTGACTTTCATCACAACAGCAGGCACATCCTTACAGTCAGGTGTCACTCGCTGCCTTCCAGTCATGTAGGGATAATCGTATTTACAAGACGAGCGCACACCAACAGCACCACAATGCTATAATTGCCTGTTATCTCTGTGTTTATCTCGGTGCTGGATGAAATGAGCAGTGGCGGTTAGTGTACGGTTCAGCTGAACACGCCTTCATCACGGCCTGAGGACAATTACAGCTTTGAGTTAATCAAGCCAGGGAAATTACTAAGATGGCATCAAAGGAGATTTTGAAAGGCTTGTAAAAGACTGTACTGTTGTGTAGACAGTAATGGAGGCCAAAAATAACCATGGTTTAATTATAGTAAAAGTGTAGTGTTTTGTGTCTTTTTGCATTTTAGCTCCTTATCCACTATTGGATGGTTCTGTTTGCATAACCGTTTTGGTCTGTGCTGATATAATATATTCAACATGGGTACGGCTTGATAAAGGAGCTCTTTGGAATGCAATACAAATGCGCCAGTCTTCACCTTGGTAACACAAGTGTAATGTAAACAGCGATATGGAAGATGATCAGATATTTCAGCTTTAATATCACTTTATTTTTGGTGACTATACCTTACATTGCGCTCCGGTTTCCCCAACAGTCCAAAGACATGTGGTATAGGTGAATTGGGTAAGCTAAATTGTCCGTAGTGTATGTGTGTGAATGAGTGGATGTTTCCCAGAGATGGGTTGCAGCTGGAAAGGCATTCACTGCGTAAAACGTGTGCTGGATAAGTTGGAGGTTCATTCCGCTGTGGCGACCCAGGATTAATAAAGGGACTAAGGTGAAATGAAAATGAATGAATGAATGAATACCTTACATTGCAACTACATGCCAAATAATTCTCATTGAAGTTTTCATGGACTATCTGCTTAATATCTCCAGACACTGTTCCACCAACAAATTCTTATGACTATACAACCTTACAGTCTACTAATATTTTAATGCGAATTAGTTAGCATAGTTCTATGCTTTATGTTCTATGATCAAACTATCTGTTGCATAAATATTATGTATATGATAAGCTAGGGCTACAGTACATCCAGGAGGTTGTTAAAGCCTGACAGGCTTATCGGCAACCCAACGCAAAGCTTTATTCTGTGAAAACAACCATCCTGGATGTACTCTATCCCACTTATTACAAGGCCACTTGCCACAAATTATAATAAAATTAGGCGCAAAACATTGTTCTAAGCCATAATAGTTCATTCATTCATTCATTTTCTTGTCGGCTTTTGTCCCCTGCGGGGTCGCCACAGCGGAATGAACCGCCAACTTATCCAGCACGATTTTACGCAGCGGATGCCCTTCCAGCCGCAACCCATCTCTGGGAACATCCACACACTCATTCACACTCACACACTACGGACAATTTAGCTTACCCAATTCACCTGTACTGCATGTCTTTGGACTGTGGGGGAAACCGGAGCACCCGGAGGAAACCCACGCGAACGCAGGGAGAACATTCAAACTCCACACAGAAACGCCAACTGACCCAGCCTAGCCGAGGTTCGAACCTGCGACCCAGCGACGTTCTTGCTGTGAGGCAACAGCACTACCTACTGCGCCACTGCGTTGCCATAATAGTTCATATAATTCTTAAATTAAATGTAAAGCTAAATAGGCTGGATGGAGTATACACTAACTTGCACATTATTCAATCACAAGGTGGCACAAAACAGTCAAACGCAAAGCTAACTGAAACAAAACCAGATGAATAGAGCACAGACTAACCTACATACAACATTATTCATTCACAAGATGGTGCCAAACTGTCAAAAACTGTAATGTTACAGACAAGCAGATACAAAAGAATGTGAATGTGAGTTAACTGATTTGAATGTATTCACTGACTGGGGATTCGAAGTTCCCGGATGTGCCTGTGTTATTCAGCAGTTGTTATCTTGAGATAACATACCTTGGATCAATCAGAAACAAGTATTCCAAAAAGTTGTGTAATAAGGAACAATGATTACATTAGCCAGGAAATATATATGTCCCCCTCAACCACTTTTAAAATCTTGTTTGTGTTGATAACATAAACATCGTTTAACATGATACTTCATTATATTTATTTTTTATTCACAAACAAAACATGAAAATGATTCTTTCATTGACGAGACTTAACAATCGCCCCCTGATGAACACCAATGAAACCTTGAAATTTGAAATTACACCTGTTCAAGATTTATCTGCAACCCTATTCGGATACATCTTAACAATATAGACGAGTTACCGGTTTGTAAAACATTCAGGATACACGCGCAGCGAGGTTGCAGAAAAAAAATGGGAGCGCTAGCGTTTACAGCGAGGGAATGACATCCGATGCGGTACAAAGTTTGTTGTTGTATTGGAGAAGTTATATTGATTACATATTATATATATATATATATATATATATATATATATATATATATATATATATATATATATATATATATATAATTTTATATATATAATTTTATATTATTTACATAATGCTTTTAGAGTTTTATAACAGCCTGTCACCCAGTGTTAAAAAAAAAAAAAAAAGTTTAAAGTCAGCGGCGTTCGTCTGACAGGTCCATTTGCGATAGCACTCACCCAATGGATATTGGATAAGATGAAATGGCCAAACATCCAGCCTGAAATATACAACTATTTCATTGAAACTCCAAGTGATTTTGCAAGAGAGAAGTTAAAGGCCTACAAGTCTTTGGATGCCGACAATTTTGTTCTGTGTGGTCATGTGCAAGAAATAATGTTCCATGATTACCAAATCGAAAACTATGTAGTGCTAAAAACTGAGGTTCTGCCTAGCCAAAGACAAGGAAAGAAGACAGAGCTGTACAAGGCCTGGGTAATTATTAACAAGCAAAACAACTGCATTCTGACAGCGAACTGCATCTGTACGGCAGGGTATGTGAACTTACATCTTTACATTTCATTCTAAGCATTCAGTATCCACAGTTTCATGAACCATATTTAACAGTTTTTGCTAGAATCATTGCTGCAATCAAAAACGAGTAATGTGTATGATTCAGCATAGCGTGAACTTACCTGATATAACATGAGAACTGCAGAGTCGAGGATTTTTAATTAGGTCCTCACTCCATTCAGCTCTTATGATGGCTGTTAGCCAAAGACGTCTACGGTTGGCATTACAAGCAGTGTGGTGTACGGTAAAAGTTAAGTTTTCTATTTTTTATTTTCGATTTTGGCCTCCTACCGCACAACACGACATGTTTGCTATTGCTTTTTTTGCAACCCGTATGCACAGTTGAACTTGTGTGACGTCATGTGTGACATAGGTTGGTAATTCCCCTATGAATAAAATTTTTTCAGCACTAATGGGAAACTTTCAGGTTAGTAAGTTTGACCAGGGTTGTGTTAGTTTCTCCCGCCGGGTCAGTTAGCATGTAAGGGGGTCTGAGATCAGGTAGGTCTTGAAATCTCCCCCTGGTAAAGGAGGAGACGGGGTGGAGGTGTGGATTCTTTCAAAACAAGATAAAGCAGTAGGGGGAAATTGTTCTATTTATTGTAGGCTTGGATCAATCTGATTGAAATATTGCTGATAAGGGACCAGCTGCGATCAATCATATCACGTGCTTCTCTTGAAATTAGTTTGTAAAACTCAATTTAATTTGTTTTTTAATCACAAACAAAACATGAAAATTGTTGAGTTCATAAAATGATTCTTTCATTGACGAGACTTGATGGTCAACTCCTATAAAACAACAACGAAACCTACAAATTTGAGCTGTTCAAGTTTATCTGCAAACCTATACATCTGAACAACCTAAATAATGATTTTACAGCATTATTGGGAATCTTCAGGTAGGTAAGTTTGACCAGGGTTGGAACTAAACTATGTAGGACAAAGTTGTCCAATCCAGGAAAATGAGCTTTTTCAAAACGCTGAGGCCATCACTTTCCTTGACTTTGCTACAATAAAACAAAGCAGAGAAATAAACATAATCTGAGAAAATACAGCTATCACACTTGTGCATCTTCGAAAGAAATGCTACCTGAGAAAAAGGAGATCAACACATCCATCCACAATCACTCGAGCACACCACAGTGACAGGTTCAGAGTTTGGAGGAGGAAGTTCCCAATGGGTGTTGAAGGCAGCAGCAGTCTGGATGTTTCAGACAGTGTCAACAGCTTTCTGATGAGTTAGTTAAGACACTTCTCAGAGTTTTCCGCCTGTCTCCATGGAAACAGATGTCTGTCACATCACAGGTTCAAACGTTACTGGTGCCTTGGCTTTACTTTGTGATGTCTGGAGATATCAGCTAATCTCGGAGGATAAAAACACCCACATATCCCAGCTATGCGATCTTTGATGCTCATCAAAGTAGGATGTCAGCTTTCTGTTTCGTTTCCCTGAAAATAATCAATGAAGTGGTAGTTTTAAGCTCAAGTGTGTCGTTTCTGCGCCACTCGTGTCACCAATGGAAATGTAAAATGTTTTCAAACTCTTTTGGGTTGGTCAGGTAATCATAAACATGTTGGATTTTAGTTATTTAGCCTCATGTATTAATCCATCAGAGTTCATGACTGGTTGAAACTCTAGAGTTACTGTTGGTGTGAAGTTACCACAACTTTTGTAACTTAGTATGACGGACACACTAATGATATTACATGACATATTATTGATGAACTTGTAATGGCTTTTCTGGCATGGTCAGTTTGCTTGGAGGCTCACCTTGTACAGTGTTGTGCTTTCGAGGCAGAGTGCTCCAGCCTGATCTCACGAGGAAACTTAAGTATTTTACGTTTTGTCAGTTTAGTGGCTAATTCGTACGAATCTGTACGATTTAAAAGGGAGGCGTGGCACCCAACCCCGCCCCTAAAGCCAACCGCCATTGGGTGATGAGCAAATCGTACTAAATTGTACGAATTAGATCGTACAAATTCATACAAATTAGCCACTAAATTAAAAAGTTACGAATTGCTGTGAGATTGTGTTGGAGTGCTTGGATACGAGTTCGGTGAATTGTGCTTCCACTAAAGACATAAAAGTAAAGTAAAATCAAGGTAAAACTATGCAGTTGCAGTGCACTTTTCTTACACGTCTGCTTTTGAAAACACTATTGGTTGGGTTTAGGGAAAGGTTTAGGTCATTGGTTTGCTGGTGACCTGTATGACACCAGCCTTCTCTTAGACATGTACAAGAAGGACGTGTATCCGAACAAAAGGCACCCTAAGTAACATATTTCAAATTTGCATAAATGAAGACAGCGCCCTCTAGTGGATTTGACATCTTAAACAGTGGGTAAAAAATAAGTATTGAACACGTCATGTTTTTTTCCTGGGAATAATATTTCTAAAGGAGCTGTGGACATGGAATTGAACCAGATTTTTGTAAAAATCCAAACAATACAAACATAAAACTAAAACAAAACAAAAAAAAATCTGAAAATTGAGTGATGTGTAATAACACAGGAATGAACTTCAACAAAGTGTAAAAATCCTGATGGTTCTGTGGGTCTCGTCTATCAAATCTGAGCTTTAATTTGTATTTTCTGTTGGATTCGAGTCAGGTGATTGGCTGGGCCATTCTAAGCTTTGTTTTCTTTCTCTGAAACCATTTGAGAGTTTCCTTGGTTGTGTTTTGGATCATTGTCTTGCTGCAATGTCCACCCTTGTTTCATCTTCATCATCCTGCTAATGTAGATGTTGGACTGAAGCAGCTGATATTCGAGGAAGGGCAAAGGGTTGCTGAAGAACTACTGAGAGATTTCAGCTGCTGTCTGAGCTTTCACAGCCTTTCTACACCTCCCTTTCTTCATGTGTTCAATACTTTTCCCCTGTTTCATTTTATTTTATTATACATATCTTCATTTGTAAACTAATTCGATCTGGGGAACATTTCAAGCCACTTGCATCTTTAGAAATATGTTTTCTGAGAAAAATGGTGACGTGTTCAATACTTATTGAGTAAGTATAACACATTTTTGTCAGAAACCTGAATGTCTGTAGTCATGTTTGACTTAATGTAAAGATGCAAATGCGTTCTGTAAATAGCCGTAAAGGGATAGTTCACCCAAAAAAGGACAATTATGTCATCATTTACTCACCATTGACTTGTTTCAAAACCAGTTTGACCTTCTTTCTTCGGTTGAACACAAAAACAAATATATTGAAGAAAGCTGGAAACCTGTAACCATTCCATAGTGTTTGTTTTTCCTAATATTGAAGTAAATGGATACAGATTTCCAGTTTACTTCCATCCTATTTTGTGTTCAACAGAAGAAAAAACTCATAGACGTGTAACCACTTGAGTAAATAGTGAGCCAATTTTAATTTTTTGAGTGAACTATCTCTTTACACCACATTTCAAGAGTTCACACTTAGCTCATGATTTATCACGTAGCTTGTTTGGCATGCTGTCCCGGGAGAGAGCCCTGAGCTCAAGGGATCCTCGGTCCCAGGGCTCCCCCCTTTCACATGGCGAGGGGAAATTGAGCTCAGGTCGATCTCAAACTCCCCCGCTGCTGAGGCCAATGTGAACTTCTTGACAGTAAGACATTAGAAAAGATTTAGGCTTATTTTATCTATAATATAGAGCATATTTGGATGGTGGGAGGAAACCGGGGGACCCGGGGGAAACCCACGCGGACACGGGGAGAATATGCAAACTCCGCACAGAAATACCAGATGGCCTAGCAAGGACCTGACGCCATTGGTATTCTTGCTGTGAGGCAACAGTGCTAGTCACTGGGCCACCGTGCCGCCCATTCTGGACAAAGTTGGAAGAAGGGGAGGAGGGGGGTTTCTTCCAGATGAAGATAGTTGTAGAAAGGAAATGAGGCTATATAAAGTGAATTGGGATCCTTTGATTGGAAGATCATGATTAGCTAATGTGGGCCAGCTGGGTCAATCATGAGCACATGCTTCTCTCGAAATTAGTTTAAAATTAAACTTCACGAAATGTGGTTAACAAAACAACAACATGATAGCAATCCATTTAAAATAATTTATTCGGAATCTCTCTCAGTCTGAATGGTACACTCACAACACTGCAAAAAAGCTTTTCTTAGTTAGATTTTTTTGTCTTGTTTCTAGTCCAAATATCTAAAAATTCTTAAATCAAGAAGAATTTTCTAGACAAGCAAAACATGTTGTCTTGTTTTAAGAAATAATATGCCAAAATAAAGAGAGTTTTTCCTTAAAACAAGCAAAATAATCTACCAATGGGGTAAGCAAAATAATCTTGTTTTTCCCTTTTGACAAGATTATTTTGCTTACCCCATTGGCAGATTATTTAGCTTGTTTTAAGGAAAAACTCTCTTTATTTTGGCATATTATTTCTTAAAACAAGAAAACATGTTTTGCTTGTCTAGAAAATTCTTCTTGATTTAAGAATTTTTAGATATTTGGACTAGAAACAAGACAAAAAAATCTAACTAAAAAAAGCTTTTTTGCAGTGAAATGCTAAGCTATTTCCAAATTGCCAGCATGTTTAGAGTATATTCGTTAT
Source organism: Danio kyathit (assembly GCA_903798195.1). NCBI lineage: Eukaryota > Metazoa > Chordata > Actinopteri > Cypriniformes > Danionidae > Danio > Danio kyathit. The sequence goes on along the minus strand of LR812521.1, from coordinate 75,044,234 downwards.
ATATTTTAAGTAGCGTTGTGGAAATAGTATTATACACAATCATTCATAATGCTCAGTTTCCAGTCATATCAGAACTCATTTTGGATAACTCTTTTTCACTTTATAGGCAATCATCCACTAAAGAATAGCCCATGTTCCATATTTCCCAACTCTTCCAAGGACTTTCTAATGCACATTTTCTATTACATCAAGCACATTTTGAATTACAAAGACTCTCTGGTTACAAAAAAAAGGAGAGAAGAAGAGTTTGTTGCTGCCAATCTGGACAACAACAAAGACCTACTGTGCCTTTATCCATTTCTGGCTTCTGCTGACAACTAAATCAATTTTAAGGGGTATGAGAACAGAGAGAGGCTGGTTTGAATGTAAGAGGGAGAGTCTGAAAACATTTTCTTTTTAACGTTTTGCACAAAGTTTGAGAAGCTCTGAGTTTTGGGCTCAAGAGGGTGGATTGGTTTTGATTGGGGTTTGTTGCCATAATAACATTACATGGCTAAGGTTTTTTTTTCGGGGTTAGAGATTTCAGATTCAAACTGGACCAATCAGCTGTAAGTAAATATATATATATACAGTTGAAGTCAGAATTATTAGCCCCCCTGTTTATTTTTTTCCACAATTTCTGTTTAACTGAGAGATGTTTTCAAAAATCACGGTTCGGTTCGATACGACACAGTGGTGTCACGGTTCGGTATGTTTTCGATACAGCAAAAAAAGAAAAAAAGCCAAAAAAAAATATTTTTAATGTATTAAAACTAAAATCATAAAAGCATGATCTCTCTTCTTTTCTTTTTTTTGAACAGTGATATAAAGCTTTACTTCTGGGGTTTCTGCTTAGCAGCAAATAAAACAAATCGTTATTTATACTCAACCAAAAAGCTGAAAAATATTTTAGTAGTTTTTAAACAAATAAAAAGAAAATACCAATTTAGTTTTTATATGGAACTCAGTTTCAATAAATTTTTAAGTAATTTGTTATTTTCAGAAAGTGTCCACCTTTTCTTCAGACAGCACAGATCTGCTTGATTTGACTGTCACCTGCCATTTCAGTGGATCTGAAAGCAGGAATTATTATCTGACTGAAATGGGAATATGAAGGAATAATGTAACGTGGCTCTATTACATTTAACATTTTCTTAAAACCCGAAATTTTCACTACCGATTAAGGTCTCATATCCACAGCTATAAATGTACCGATCGCCTCGGTGATTTGTTTTGCCCTGTTCGAATCTGTAGAAATTGCCTGTCTGAATGCTGCGGGGATAGTTGCATGTAGTGTGCGTGTCTAGTTTTCGTCTAATTCCAGTTAGTGATTCCGTGATGTCAGTAGCTGTTTCCATCCACCTATTTTTATGCGCATTTTGGAGATGCGCATAAAAAAACGGTTGATGGAAACGACATGATGCGCATAAATTTTGAAAATGCGTATAAAAAACATATGCGCATAACTGAGTAGGATAAAGTTTAAGAGATCATGTGATGATAAAAATGTGTGTAAATGGACAAACCAACAGGCTGAGCACATTATAAACCATCTGAAATGTTGTTTTGGTCATTCTAAAACGCCTTACCGTTTAAGGATTAGTGTTATTATATTATTCATTTATTAGATGAAGAAAAGATTGACTTAGCTTCTCTTAGTGCAGCAAATTGAGTTTTTACTGTTAATATTTGGCGCCAGTTAATCAGGAAGTGACGATTTTGTTCGCTTTGACTCGTTGGATGGAAACGCAGCTTTAGCGATAATCCAGCAGATCCTTTAGCAGATAATCCAGATATTTGTCTGAATCGTTCGGTTTGTAATGTGTACCGAACCGAAAGTCTCGTACCGAACGGTTCAATAGAATGCACGTATCGTTACACCCTTAATATATATATGTATATATATATGTATATATATATATATATATATATATATATATATATATATATACAGTGTTTTCTCTAGGATTTTTTCCAACTATGGCGCCAGACTCTGTTGTGCCTTTTACACAGATCTACCAACATCAAAAATCATTAGTAGTATTACAAGTCGAGATCGCATTTATGTAATACGAGCATGCAAATTTCTTTGCTTGCGTGCCGATTTCCTCTGTTTGTGCTCAAAAATTCTTGCACGCCCTCAAATATACGCTGCTCAAGTGCAGATTGTCTTATGCGCTCTCAAATAAACACTGCTGAAGTGCGATTTAGTGCTTTTATATAATGAGTATGTCTCAATTACAATACTAAAAAAAGCATGCCACAGCTTCCGATTCATGTGGACTTTAACCTAAAACATGCCTGGTCGGACTGAAAAATCCCCACTGACGTCCTATATAGAAGTGATTTCAGTGTGGATGAAAGACTGGAGGAGGTGAAATGCTCTGACAGTACCTAAAAAAAGCAAATGCAGAAGTGCAGCGGTGGCAGAAGTCAAACACTCATGTGACAGCTCCGCCTAAACACTTTATTGTCTGGGGTGTGAAGTCAGAAAGGTCAGGGTTCAGCCGGCGTGTTCTTCCAAGCGTTCACTACTGACAGTCATCGGGAACGACGGAGGAGATTTTTTTTTTTCGGCGTGCTGCTGGTGATGTTGCTGCAGGGCACGGGGTTGCAGGCGGCTGTATTATGAAGAAATCAAACTGTTGGTGTGAAACAAAGATGACAATGCATTCCCCGAGCTTGCTGAGAGACATTTTCCTGTCTCGCTGAAAGAGTTTCTTATTCGAGTCTCTTGGGATACCTGAAATAAAGCCTACTGAGGTTCTATTGAAATACTCTCAGATGGCGGGAGAAACATGTAGACAAAAATAACTGGTATGTCAGAAAGCTTGAGATGTACAGTGTGAACAGAGACCGTGCGCTGACAGACAAACAAAACAAAAGTTTTTTGGGTTTTGAACATTGGAAATTGAGAAAGTTCATAATACATACAGTTGATATTTGTCAAATATTTCCAAGTGATGTTTTAAGGAACCATATACTGCATTGACTCAATAAGATTGATTGTTTTTTGAGTTCTGCATAGTAGGTATGTGCCTTAAATACACTACCTGAAAAAAAGTCTTGTCGCCTATCCAAGTTCATTCATTCATTTTCTTGTCGGCTTTGTCCCTTGCGGGGTCGCCACAGCGGAATGAACCGCCAACTTATCCAGCACGATTTTACGCAGCGGATGCCCTTCCAGCCGCAACCCATCTCTGGGAACCGCCTATCCAAGTTTTAGGACAAAAAATAATAACTTGACTTCTAGTTGATCATTTTGGTATCAGAAGTGGCTTATATGAAAGGCAAAGGCCTCTAGATTACGCTTAATTTACCAAAATAAAATATGATCATGCCTTGATTTTTAATTATTTAATTAGGACAGTAAGGTCTGACTTTGCTTAGACAAAAATCTTGTCACTTAACAGAAATAATGTCCAGTATAGAATAGTAATGGGCGATATAAACGATATGCGATATAAACGATACAAAATTGGCCTACGATAGAGATTCTAATTCTGTTGCACTATCGCGATAATACATGTTTGATGACGCAATCAACCCGCGAAATTAAGAGCAACAGCAACAACAGCACTAAGCAACGCATAGCACCGAATGGCGGCGTGTCGCACAACTTGCGAGCCTCATGCATGGCATATTGTGGCTTGTCTAGTGAACATCAGTGCCTCCCACACAGATTTTACCTGGGTGGCCGATATATTATTGGGGCGGCCCGGTTCTGTGTTCGCGAGAAACTGAGAACACTCTGCCACAGACTCACATGCTCTGCATGCAGACCCACAGAGACGCGCTGTATCGCACTGGATACAGAACTGTTGTTCTGATTTGGGAGCAGCTTTAAGAAGAGCGCGAAGACTAAATAGACTGGTCCAGCTCATTATTTGGGGTGACAATACATTCTCTTTTCCCCGGACATGTCCGAGAATCTGCTTTCGCTTTTGATATTAATTGTATTCATTTTTGCATTACTTTATTCGCAAACTTTGTCTGGTGCATCTCAATCTCTCAGCAGCACCAACACTACAGCAGACAGAGAGAGAGAGGGAGAGAGAGAAAGACACCAGTTTTAATTTCATTAGGAGAACAAAATGTTTAAATCCAAATGTGTTACCTTAGGCTGCAGGTTAGAAATATGTTTTTATTTAAAGTATCTGCAATACACAATTTTATTTGACTTTTTAATACTGGAAGTAATTTCAGTACATTGTACGTTCCTTAACTAAAAAGACACCAGTTTTTTGTTCTCTGCAACTTGGCATTTAGGAACCAAGGACTTAAAAGAAAAGTCTTTCTTTCTAAAAGGCACTACATTTAGTTTATTTATCTGCAACATTGTGTTGTTTAATTACAGTTTTGCTTTTGCACAATAAATGTTCTCTAAATGACATGCAACGTTTCTTTATTTCTTTAACAAAAAAATAGCAGTTTGGCTTTCCTAAGGGTCTCTGTAACCTGTTCTGAAATGGTTCTATTATAATTTATATATCGCAATATATATCGCTATCGCAAGAGGCTGCAATGTATATCGCAATATGGATTTTAGGCCATATCGCCCATCCCAAGTATAGAATATAAAGTCATGCTGCAGTGGAAACAGAATGAATATTGTGTCTGACTCCATCATGAGCTTGGAGGACTGCATCATACATCTCTGCAATGACTCAAATCACTTATTAATAAAGTCATCTGGAATGGCAAAGAAAGCATTCTTGCAGGACTCCCAGAGTTCATCAAGATTCTTTGGATTCATCCTCAATGCCTCCTTATTTATCTTAGCCCAGACATGCTCAATAATGTTTATGTCTGGTGACGGGGCTGGCCAGTCCTGGAGCACCTTGGCCTTCTTAGCTTTCAGGAACTTTGATGTGGAGGCTGAAGTATGAGAAGGAGTGCTATCCTGCTGAACAATTTGCCCTCTTCTGTGGTTTGTAATGTAATGGGCAGCACAAATGTCTTGATACCTCAGGCTGTTATATATATATATATATATATATATATATATATATATATATATATATATATATATATATATATATATATATACACAACACATAACACATGCCGAAGTAAACCAATGAAACACAGGAGACAGAACCAACTAATGGGAACATGGCACATACACACACACTAGGGAGCACATGGCAAGAGGCAGGGCAGGAAAACAGAAAGACAAAACCAGATACACAATGCAAAACCAGACACCATAACATACATTATGCTGTGTTCACACCAGATGCAGTACAGAACATTTTGAGTTTATTCGCTTCATTCGTGTGTCAAATTTACTTGACAGTAGACGTGGATTCACGTCATGGGCGAGACTTCTGTCTGCACGGTGACTCTTTATTGCTAAATGGCTAATATGGATTTTATTGAGAGAGTAGCTGTGCTTTATGTGCTTTAGGAAGGCTGAAAAGCAGTGTATATTTATTTGGCGCCATGTCTGAGTCCGCTAGATCCTTTCAGAGATGCACCCAGCTCTGTGAGCATCAACTCCTCCAGAAACTGTACCTGGATGATGGAGGCTTTCAGCTGTGCTTCGGACTGAGACGAGCCCAGTTTGATGAGCTGTTCTCTCGTGTCGGCAAGAGGATTTCCCCTTGGGACACCAACTACAGGCGCTGCGTCATAACGTCATCACGCCCCTACAAGAGCAAGCTCCTGACTGGTTAACGCGGCGCAAATGTCAGCTGAAGTTTAGATTTTCCAACTCGATCGATTCGCATGTCAAACACTCACCTCGCGCCACGTCATTCCCGCCATCTCATGTCTATTCACTTCTTTAACATGTAAATCACTCGCACTTGACGCTTTATCCGCATCTGGTGTGAACGCAGCATTACAACGTTGTCCCCCCTTACTATGAAAATCAATCGCTACCTGTTTCAAACATTCCTTAAAACAAAACATCTTATTTTGTGTTCAGCAGAAAAATAAAATGGTTTGAAAGAACCCAAGGATGAGTAAATAGTGAGGAAGTTCCTATCATTTGTATTGGTACTTGCCTCATTTCAGCCTTACTTTTAACCATTACTAGACTGCAGAATAGTAAAAGCTGAAATGAGCTCTGTAAACTCAACCCCAGCTTTGGAAATTAAAAGATCTAACTTTCCCTTTCAGCTTAACCCATGTTTTCTTTCCAATCTCTCAGATCATTTCTACGCTTTTACCCACAAGGGAATTAAGTCGCTACTGGCTTAATTGCTGTAACGTGTTTTTTTCTCCAAGGGCCAGACCTAAACATGCCGCGTGTCATTTTGATTATCTATGTGTATATGGTGTCAGTGCAGAAGCGTCTGCTATTTCATGCTCCGAGCTTATTTCAAACAATTAGCATGTCCAATGAGTAATTCAGCGTTCAAGGATGTCGCACAATAAATGTCTGCTTCGGTGAAGACTTTTGTCTCTTCTCAAGGTTGCAGCATTTTCAATTCAGTTTCAAAACACACAGCTCATGATTGTTCATATGTATGGTCATGAATATTGCAAGTCATATTTTAGCACTCCAAACTCAGTTTCATCAGTGGCTCTATCTGAGCTTGTGCACTTTATACAACAAAGTGAATTGTGATTGCATAAAAACACACATTTTCTTGAGTGGTAAACGTAGTTTAGCATCAATTTTTGGCTTAACTGTTTATTTAACAGCTGTTTATGGTGTTTCGGCATGGATTTGGTTACCTAAATTGAAAATCTTCAGATATCCACATGCAACATTTTAAAAATACTTTTAAAATGACAAAATACAAGAGCTGTCACGACAACTTGTTTAAGAAATTAATTTTGCATTGATTTTCTGGTTTTCAATTTTAAAATACATCACTATTCTCGAATTTGAGCTTCGTTTTTAACAGCAGGTGGAGCTTTATGCTTTACAAACAACCATATTCTGCTTATATCCAGTTTTCTGCAAATACCCCTTGAACCTACAATAGCCATTAGTAAAGTTAGAAAAGGTTCAAGCGAATTAAGTTTAAGCGCTTAAGTTTATGGTTAAAAACTAACCGAGAGTGTCCTGTGCTGTTAAACACTAGCCTAGAGTGCCATATTTTGTGAAACACTACACTGTAAAAAAAAAAAAAGTTTATTTCCGACAGCTGGGGTGCCAGAAAAAAAAAAAACGTACAATAACAGCCGTTAAATTACAGAAATTTCCTTAAGTTTAAATTTCTGGTAAATTTCTGTAATTTAACGGCTTTTATTTTACGTTTTTTTTTTTTGGCACCCCAGCTGCCAGAAATAAACTGTAAAATTACGGATTGTTTCTACAGTGTAGACTTGAGCACCATCTTCCTTTAAAAACCAGCCTAGAGCAGAATCTGATGTTAAAAACTAGCCTAGAACGTCGTTCAAAGGTAGCCTATAGTGCCATCAGCTGTTAAAAACTAACTAGTCTACACCCACGTATGCTGTTAAAACTAGCCTAGAGCACCATCTGCTGTTAAATGCCATCCTAGACCGTCATGTCATATCAGCTGTTAAACACTAGCCTAGAGCACCATATGCTGTTAAAAACTAGCCCGCAGAACCGTCTGCCGTTAAAAAAAACAGCCTAGAGTGCCATCCTCTGTTTAAAACTAGCATAGAGCGTCATCAGCTGTTAAACACTATAGCCTAGAGTGCCATATGTTGTCAACCACTAGCCTAGAGTGCCGTTTGCTGTTAAAACTAGCCTAAGGCGCCATCTGCTATTAAAAACAGCCTAGAGCGCCATCCTCTGTTTAAAACTAGCCAAGAGAACAATCTGCTGTTAGAAATCAGCCTAGAGCACCATCTGATGTTAAAAACCGACTAGTCTAGAGCTCCGTACACTGTTAAAAATGAGCCTAGAGTGCCATCTGCTGTTAAACACTAGCCTAGAGCACCATCTGATGTTAAACACTAGCCTAGAGCACCATCTGCTGTTAAAAACTAACTCTATAACTAGTATAGAGCTCCGTACACTATTAAAAATGAGCCTAGAGTGCCATCTGCTGTTAAACACTAGCCTAGAGCACCATCTGCTATTAACAACCGACTAGTCTAGAGCTCCGTACACTGTTAAAAATGAGCCTAGAGTGCCATCTGCTGTTAAACACTAGCCTAGAGCACCATCTGATGTTAAACACTAGCCTAGAGCACCATTTGCTGTTAAAAACCGACTAGTCTAGAGCTCCGTACACTGTTAAAAATGAACCTAGAGTGCCATCTGCTGTTAAACACTAGCCTAGAGCACCATCTGATGTTAAACACTAGCCTAGAGCACCATCTGCTGTTAAAAACTAACTCTATAACTAGTATAGAGCTCCGTACACTATTAAAAATGAGCCTAGAGTGCCATCTGCTGTTAAACACTAGCCTAGAGCACCATCTGCTATTAACAACAGACTAGTCTAGAGCTGCGTACACTGTTAAAAATGAGCCTAGAGTGCCATCTGCTGTTAAACACTAGCCTAGAGCACCATCTGATGTTAAACACTAGCCTAGAGCACCATCTGCTGTTAACAACCAACTAGTCTAGAGCTCTGTACACTGTTAAAAATGAGCCTAGAGTGCCATCTGCTGTTAAACACTAGTCTAGAGCACAATCTGATGTTAAACACTAGCCTAGAGCACCATTTGCTGTTAAAAACCGACTAGTCTAGAGCTCCGTTCACTGTTAAAAATGAGCCTAGAGTGCCATCTGCTGTTAAACACTAGCCTAGAGCACCATCTGATGTTAAACACTAGCCTAGAGCACCATTTGCTGTTAAAAACCGACTAGTCTAGAGCTCCGTTCACTGTTAAAAATGAACCTAGAGTGCCATCTGCTGTTAAACACTAGCCTAGAGCACCATCTGATGTTAAACACTAGCCTAGAGCACCATCTGCTGTTAAAAACCGACTAGTCTAGAGCTCTGTACACTGTTAAAAATGAGCCTAGAGTGCCATCTGCTGTTAAACACTAGCCTAGAGCACCATCTGCTATTAACAACCGACTAGTCTAGAGCTCCGTACACTGTTAAAAATGAGCCTAGAGTGCCATCTGCTGTTAAACACTAGCCTAGAGCACCATCTGATGTTAAACACTAGCCTAGAGCACCATCTGCTGTTAAAAACCGACTAGTCTAGAGCTCTGTACACTGTTAAAAATGAGCCTAGAGTGCCATCTGCTGTTAAACACTAGCCTAGAGCACCATCTGATGTTAAACACTAGCCTAGAGCACCATCTGCTGTTAAAAACCGACTAGTCTAGAGCTCCGTTCACTGTTAAAAATGAGCCTAGAGTGCCATCTGCAGTTAAACACTAGTCTAGAGCACCATCTGATGTTATACACTAGCCTAGAGCACCATTTGCTGTTAAAAACTAGCCTAGAGTGCCGTCAGCTGTTAAAAACCAGTTTAGAGCACCATCTGCTGTTAAAAACTAACTAGTCTAGAGCACCGTACACTGTTAAAAACCAGCCTAGAGCACCATCTGCTGTTATAAACCAGCCTAGAGCACCATCTGCTGTTAAACACTATCTTAAAGTGCCATCTAAAATTTAGTCTAGAGCACTGCAGTCATAAATGCAAATAGTTTTTTGTCAATAAAGTTTTTTTACAGTAAGATAAATGAGCAATATCACATGAGTATTAGTGCGATATGGCTGCATATCGGTACTGGTGGGAGGCGTGCGTTAGCACGAGGCCACAGGCTGAGTGCCTTATGGGCCGTTTCCACTGAGTGGTACGATACGGTACGGTACGGTTCGATTCACTACGCTTTTATGGCTGTTTCCTCTGTCAAAAGGCGTACCGAACTGTACCGTACCACTTTTTCTGAAACGCACTGAATCTCTGAAAGTATAAATATTTAAAATAAGCACTATCCTTACAAATAATCTGCATAGTTACAATCAAAACAACTACACTCTTGCCTAAAAAAAGCCTCAAAAGTACATAATGTTGTCCAACAGCAGCAATATTTGTCAAACTTTAGTAATTTTATTGATCTGCTGTCACTCTATGTGGGTGGAGTAATGCACAAAGGTGAAGAGGCTGTACGAGTTCTGATATTGCAGAATATCACACGGCTCTCAGCCAATCAGATTTGGACCTGTTGTATAAATATAAATAAAGTAATTCATTTGCGCTAAGATTCTAAGCCTTCAAATGGTCCAATATATTAGGTTCTTGGACCACCACAGACCTTTACAATTTAAAGGACAACATTGACTATGTTATTCTGGTCTGCAGAGCTTTTAAAACCCCTCATGTCCCTTGACTCTTTCAGATTCCAGCCGGTGGGTTTGGTGGAGCGAATTCAGGCCATCGCCCAGAACGTGTCCGACATGGCTGTGCGCATGGAGCAGATCCTGAAGAAGACCAACATCCCAGTCAGAGGTGAATCTCTCACTCATGTCTGAACAGTAAAACCTAAATCAATAATACAGCTCAATCATCAATCATCTTTTGCATTTAGAGGAACAGATTACAGGAATAGACTGTCACAATAACAGAATAACAACAACAACAACAAGTGGTTTCTTGAAAAAGCTGAAAGATTGGCTATTAAATCATCAAAATTGTGATCATTTATAGTGATTTATGGATATGGTATGGTAGCCTATCATTTTTGGGTCTCAAAAATATTTAACATTTTTTACACTGATCACTAGTTGAGATCAAGTACCAGTGGTGTGTAGGCTCTATTGGAATTGCTCCGTTTCTTCTTCTTCTTTAAAATAAATTGCATTTTTGAGGGTTTAAACATACCCGAAAACTCACGAAACTTTGCACACACAAGAGAAGTGGCAACATTTTACATTTGTTATAGGTTTCGGAAGTGGGTGTGGCAAAATGGCTCGACAGCGGCACCTATACACATTTGATGGACTGGCCCCTGAGCTATGTTTCACGCACACGTACAAAAATTAGCACACACATCAAACATGCCAATACCTACAAAAGAGTCTCTTGGAGCAAAATCTCAAACCCAACAGGAAGTCCGATATTTTTAACTTCCTTTGACAAAAATTTGAGCAGTTTTTGCCATTTCCTGGCGTATTTTAACAAACTCCTCCTCCTGGGGTATTTATCAGAATAACACAAAAATTGGGTATTGTTATCTAAACGCCTTGGTGATGTTAAATTGCAAAGATCTAGAGTTTTCGTCGAAGGTCGTGTCCGTGGCGGCCTCAAAAACTTTGGTTTCGCCACAAAACAAGAAGTTGTTATAACTTAGGCATGCATCGTCTGACCTGCCTCACATTTCAAATGTTTGATAAAAGTCCTGACCTGAATACATTTGCATGCCAATATTCTGGTTCACTCATAGTGCCACCTGCTGGTAACAGGAAATTACATGTTTTACACTGTAACAAACTCCTCCTAGAAATTTTAAGTTCCATCAGTAGGGGCCACCGGGCAGAAGCTAGCCTCGGTGCGAGGACCCTTTCATTGCTGCTTGCAGCTTTAATTCGTCATTGTTTTGCACACTGTATGACTATGTAGAGAAATGTTCAGTTCCTGCTCTGTTCAAACTGCATGATAGATCAGTGACAGGAGGATACAGACTGCAGGACTACACCAGAAACAATCACTGACAACTCTGTTTACACCTACGTATATATATATATATATATATATATATATATATATATATATATATATATATATATATATATATATATATATTTACTGTACGATGAAGCCAGACGATCTTAGTATTAACATGATATTGTCGAAGTGTCTAAATCAGTGTTTCCCAACCCTGTTCCTGAAGGCACACCAACAGTACACATTTTCAACCTCTCAATCATCAAACACATCTGAATCAACTCATCAGACCATTAGAAGAGACTCCAAAACCTGAAACAAATGGGTCAGATAAGGGAGACATCCAAATTATGTACTGTTGGTGTGCCTCCAGGAACCGGGTTGGGAAACATTGGTCTAAAGCAGAGGATCTGCCTAAATGTAAAGTTTATTTCAGAACAAAAAATCATAATGGAATTTGAATATCATGCTTCATTTGGGTTGCAAAACTTTATTGTAAGAAGCTTTTCAGATCATGGTGATGCTTTAACTGACTGAAATTATGATTGCTGACTAGATATGTTTGATATGTTGAGTACTAACATGGAAGGAATGTCATTACATCATCGCGGATGACGTCATTATGTTGTAGCGTAAAAGAACCATGATCCGTTTTTTTTTTTTTACTGGTTCATTGAAACAAGCTGTCTGAAAGATCCAAACTTCAAAAGTACAGCGGATTTCTGTCTTATTTTGCGCACATTTATTTACTGATACAGCACTATGATCAGACACTAAACGGACTCAATTTATATGGAAGGAGAAAGCCGTTTCCCCGTTTTGAAACCAAACCATCATTAGCATGAATACACAACACAATCCCCATCTCACTAGCTAAAACAACTAATTTCTCTGGATTTCAACATTCTTTAACTCATTTGGCATGTAAAGATGTTTTTAATTATGTTTTAATTTGTGTTTTGAAATAATAAATCTCATTGAAGTAAACAATTACTCAAGCTAGCTAATGGCCATGATGTGTATCACCGTTACTGCAGTGGTTGCCTCAAATTGAATTGCCAATAATTTTACCACAGCCTGTGATAATGCAAATAAACATCTAGTTTATGTTGTCATATTTCCATTGTCTGTTTTGGTCATTTCTAGTTTAATCAAGACTAAAATTCAGTATCAGAATCAGCTTAAAAATGCTTATATTTATATAATTATTGCTGAATGACAAGGTCAGTTTTCTATTTGTTTTATGTTAAATCAATTACTATATTATCAGACGTCATAAATATAAGAAACTAGTAATTATACACTTAGTTTAAGAGTAGGCACTGAGGTCCACCCTCTTTCACCATTGTATGGATGGATGGATGGATGGATGGAGGGATGGATGGAAGGATGGTTGGATAAATACAGTATATGAATGGATGGATGAGTACAGTAGAATGATGGATGGATGGATAAATGGATGGATAGATACAGCAGATGAATGGATGGATAAATGGATGCATGGATAGATATAGTGGATGGGTAGATGGATGGATAGATGCAGTGGATGGATGGATGGATGGATGGATGGATGGATGGATACAGTAGATTTATGGATAGATAGATAGATACAGTAGATGGATGGATTGCTAAATGTATGGATGGATGGATAGATATTGTAGATATATGGATGAATGGATGGATGCAGTAGATAGATACAGTAGTTGGATGGGTGGATGGATAAATGGATGGATAGATACAGCGGATGAATGAATGGATAAATGGATTGATGTGTATATATATATATATATATATATATATATATATATATATATATATATATATATATATATATATATATATATATATATAGTGGATGGATGGATGGATGAATGGATGGATGGATGCAGTAGATGGATGGATTGGTAAATTGCTGAATGGATAGATATAGTAGATAGATGTTTGAATGGATGGATGGATGCAGTAGATGTATGGAGGGATAGATACAGTAGTTGGATGGATGGATGGATGGATGGATAAAGTAGATGTATGGATGGGTAGATACAGTAGATCGATTGATTGCTAAATGGATGGATGGATAGATAATAGTAGATGGATGGATGGATGGATGCAGTAGATGTATGGAGGAATAGATACAGTAGTTGGATGGATGGATGGATGGATGGATACAGTAGACGTATGGATGGATAGATACAGTAGATAGATTGATTGCTAAATGAATGGATGGATAGATATAGTAGATGGATGGATGGATGGATGGATGGATGGATGGATGGATGCAGTAGATGTATGGAGGGATATATACAGTAGTTGGATGGATGGATGGATGGATGGATAAAGTAGATGTATGGATGGGTAGATACAGTAGATAGATTGATTGCTAAATGGATGGATGGATAGATAATAGTAGATGGATGGATGGATGGATGCAGTAGATGTATGGAGGAAAAGATACAGTAGTTGGATGGATGGATGGATGGATACAGTAGATGTATGGATGGATAGATACAGTAGATAGATTGATTGCTAAATGAATGGATGGATAGATATAGTAGATGGATGGATGGATGGATGGATGGATGGATGGATGGATGCAGTAGATGTATGGATGGATAGATACAGTAGTTGGATGGGTGGATGGATGGATACAGTAGAATGATGGATGGTTGGATACAGTAGAATGATGGATGGTTGGATACAGTAGATGTATGCATGGATAGATACAGTGGATGGATGGATGGATGGAAAGATGGATGGATGGATGGATGGATGGATGGATGGATACAGTAGAATGATGGATGGATGGATACAGTAGAATGATGGATGGTTGGATACAGTAGATGTATGCATGGATAGATACAGTGGATGGATGGATGGATGGAAAGATGGATGGATAAATGCATGGATGGATAGATATTTTAATTGTATGGATGTATACTGTAGATGTATGGATGGATAGATACAGTGGATGTATGGATAAATGGATGGATGGATAGATAATAGTAGATGAATGGATAGATGGATACAGTCGATGGATTGATGGGTAAATGGATGAATGAATAGATAGATATAGTAGATTGATGGATGGATGGATGGATGAATGTATACAGTAGATGGATGGATGGATTCCACTATCATTCCACCATTCACCTTCTGGGGATGTTTAAACCTCAAGATGATCAAATAATCTAGCCACTATATTTTATAACTCCATCTTTTATCATTGACCATATGTAAACAACTGCCTCATTACGTCTATAGTGAAATTAAGTATATTATTAAGTCCATTAGGTCATACTTTTTATAACTGATGACTCTTGGAAGACATAATAATCTATAATTAATTAAGTCCTCAGCTTTTTTTGCCTGATTACAGCAGAAAAGATTGATTACCTCACAGAAACTTAGCCTCGGCGAGCCAAAAATCATATTAAAATGCCCTGTTTAAAATTAGACTTGAAGGGCTCCGGGCCCTGTGCCATTGTTCAGGACAACACATTGGCTCTTTATTATTTAATGCCTCTTGATTGGAGTTCATCACATTTTTGCCAGTCATCCGACGCTGTTTACAGCCCCTCAGTGGGCTTCCATATCTCCGAATGTTTGCCAACAGAGTTTGGTGGAAATCCAGACGCTTTTTAGCAAGCATATGTGTGAATTTGTGTGGGTGGTTTATTTATGCTATTAATGTAAGACAAACTGTTTTTTTTTTTTACTTCTTCTCACAATGTATAGACTCAAATTGAGAACGTTTATGTTGAAAAGTAGCATCTGTGCTTTTAAAGCGAACCTATTATGCAAAAATCACTTTTATAAGGGGTTTAAACACAATTGTGAGGCAGCAGTCTGTGAATATAATCAGCTTCAAATGGTAAAAAAATGTTAGTTACATTTTTTATAATCACACTTGATTAAAACAGTCTGCAGAAACACTTTGATTGACATTCTCCCTTTGTACGTGTCATCATTAGTGACCAACTCTCCCTCATTACCATAAGAAGTTAGTCCTGTTTTTTAATCTGCCACTATGCTGACACATAGGCATTTTTAGCTCCGCCCTCTCTTGAAAGGAGCACAATCTCATTTGCATTTAAAGCTACAGTAACCAAAATGGCACAATTTGGATCAAAGCCTATAAGAGTCAGTTTCAGAGAGTTATAAAACATTATTTGTGTGGTATTTTGAGCTGAAACTTCACAGAGACATCAGAGACTTGTGTAAAAAAAGGCATGATAGGTCCCCTTTAAGTATGACACTTAAGGGTTAATTTTCCCTTACCTAAGAGAATAATTTAAGGGTTTTACAAATAACCCCTAAACAGTTTTCTATTCCCATGACACTAGTCAGAAGCGATTTATTCAAACACATTTTAATTCGTTTATCTTAAAATGTATAAATTGATCATTTGATTCGTCGTTTTATTTTAAACTCCATGACAATGTTTACATTGCTAAAAGTTTAGCCATATTAATTTAGCAATTCATTAAATATAAATCGTGCACTGTGTCATGGTCGAAGTCACTTTCCAGTTATATTATTAGTTATAACCAGAGATGTATAGTAACGAATAGAGATGCCACAATTCTCAATATAATATTGAACCGTTCGGTACGACATCCACGGTTCAATACGCGCTTGTGAATTGCGTTTTTTTCGGTTTTACGTTTAAATAATTTATGTGCGTTTTATTTCTTTCCTGTTTGTGTGTGCCTGTAAGTCTACCAGCTGAGATGAGGAAACTCCTCCCCGCGAGTATATATTCAATAACTATGCTCTAAAGTTAGGGGGCGCTCCACCATCATTCCACACTTTAACATAGTGAGCGGCGGTGAGTGAGACGTCAGTACGAGGAAGCACCCGGCGTCTTTCAAATCCGCGGTGTGGGAACATTTCGGTTACATGTATAGCCTACTCAAACGGAAACACTTCCAACATGACTGCACATCTGTGGCGCCTTCACCCAGCAATACCACTGTCTGAGGCAGAATAGCAGCGAAGGTAATAAAGTCCGCAAAAAAACAACAATCCCTCGCTGAATCCTTCCAGCAAACATACCCAACTGGTTCCGAAAGACACGTAAAAATAACAAAGGCAGTGTTAAGTTTAATTAAGACAGTTTATTTATGTTTACTAAAGTAGAAATCGTCACCTTGAAATTATAAGGTTTTATCTGCATTCTGAATGATTTTGAGATATTGAGCTTCAAAGTTTTCCATTCCATAGCAAACAGTGCGTGTGTAACATTTGTTTTTTTAATATAACGTCCAAAAATGTAAACAACTTATAAAAAAACATCCCATAATGTAAATAAGTATTCATTTAATAAGAATATGTCAATAACTCAATTTTGACAAAAATGTTAGATAGAACCTTATAATTCTAAGGTGACGAAATGTTTATTTGAAATGGTCAATTTATGTTCATTAACTTCACATGCATGTTTATTTTTTAAAATGTAAGAATTTATGTTTCCCAGTTTGTACATGGGCTACCAGCAGCTGTGGGATTTTAGTGTTAATTTTTTTTATTATACAATACAGTAGGAACTAGTGTACTTTTCTTGGCTTTGAAGTAAAATAAAGTATTACATTAAATCATTTTTATTTTTTTTTTCTCCTTAACCTCTTACTGTTCCTATTGCCTAAGCATAGAATAACAAAAACACACTTATGCGTCAAGCCATCAGAACCGAACCGAACCGAAAACCGTGTTAAAAAACCGAGGTATGTATTGAACCGTGAGCTAACTGTATTGTTGCATCCCTAGTAACGAAGTAGAACTACTTCACTACTGTACTTAAGTACTAAAAGGCTGTATCTGTACTCTACTGGAGTATTGTTTTTTTCTCCTACTTCTACTTTTACTTCAGTACATATTTTCGATGAGCTTAATACTTTTACTCCAGTAGATTTTTTTATGTGTTGCATAGTTACTCGTTACAATTATAAAAATGTTACGAATCAATCATTCATTGATCAGATGATCAAAGAAGACAGCGCTGCCTGCCTGCATTGAGAGCACTTTAGTTTGTTTTAGACATGGAAAACCCAGAAATTCCACCTTCAACTTCTTCACTTTCAACTGTTCGTGGCGATGAGGAAAAAGACCACCCGTGACCCTATTTAGAGCCAATGTTTGCATTTGTCGGAGTGAAAGACAGTTCATATAGAATGAAGTGCATACTCTACCGTCGGATTTGAAGAAACATGTCAAGTTAAAGATAATATAATACACAAAACAGCAGTTTGAGCTATCCATAAGGATAGATAAGTTAACTACCGTTAGCTACCCGCGGTTCATATCATGCTGCAATGTTCACATAACGTTAACTGTCTATCATAAACGCTGAATGGTGTTTTTGACCCATCATATACATATTTATTTATTTATATTATAAATCGTAAACCATGGTTCTTTTTGTTCTGCTTAATCCTGTGCCCCCAAAAAGATATTTAAAATAAACAAAACAATATGTCTTTTGACTGCTTTTTTAAAAATAACTACATAACGCAATACTTGTACTTTTACTTTCAGTACTTGAGTAGTAAATTTTTAAATAAACTACTTGCAATACTTAAGTACAAAAAAAGTTGAATACTTTAGTACTTCCACTTAAGTATTGTGCTTAAAGAGCACTTCAACTTCTACTCAAGTCACTTTTTTTGATAGAGCACTTGTACTTTTACTTAAGTCTGGGTCTCTAGTACTGTATACATCTCTGGTTATAACGGTCTTGTAGATTCCAGCGACTGTCAAATCCATATTCTAGCAACTGTTTTTCATCATTAATTGTGTTCATGAAAACTCTCAAATGTCGAGTTTTCCCAAACTTAGAATATACTCAGGGAAATGACAGTTAACAGGCTTTATGCAACATTTTAAGGGGCGAAAACATAAGGGGGAAAAAGACATTTAACCCTTGTGTATGGTTCAAATTGACTCCCCTTTTGTTATGTTGGTGGCTGTTTTAGCCCCATTGACTTCCATTATAATGACATTTTTGATTGCAAAGCCATGACAGCATATAATCATGATTGTTGGTGCTTTTCCCTGTTGGGAAGAGGTAACATTTTTTATTTTTACTGTTGATCATCAGTTGGCAGCATTAACCCTCTAATAGGTCTGTGCAAAAAAAAAAAAAAAAAAAAGGCTTTTATATGGAGTTCTATGGAGTAAAACGGCTAAATATAGTGTGTGTGTGTGTGTGTGTGTGTGTGTGTATACGTGTTTTTGTGACATATCAGGACACAAATCTGTATAATGACATAGGTATGACACCGGTATTACAAAAAGGAGGTGAAATATGAGGACATTGGTGACGTCCTCACTTCTCAAAAAGCTTCTAAATCACACAGGATGAGTTTTTTTCAGGGAGTAAAGCTGTACACTGTCTCCTGTGATGGTTGGGTTTAGGGGTAGGGTGGGGTGAGGGCAATATAATATACAGTTTGATTTGTATAAAATGAATGAAAGCCTATGTAATGTACCCACTTTTCACAAAAACAAACATGTGTGCGTGTGTGTGCGTGTGTGTGTGTGTGCATAAATACACTTATAGTGTTTACTAGAGCTGAGATGTCTCTCTTACACTCTCACACACAGACACCCTTCCCACACAAACACACTATACTCCACATAAAAGCCAGAAACTATTTTTTTTTTTTTTTTGCACTGTAATTTAGTGATGTTTTATAAACAAATTTCGGGAGGAGCACGCGCAGACGTTTCAGAATTTCATTACGTCATTGACAATCATTCTATTATCCAATTAGTATTGTACATTTAGGATAGTACACGTCAAATATGCATTAATTCTTAAACTTCTGTAAGTGCGAACTCGTGAATGAACAACAGTACAAATTACTTACACATTGTATCTCTTCTCAACAGGGAAAACCAGCAACAATCAAGAATGCATGATTATATGCTGTCATGCCTTTGCAATCTAAAAATGTGATTATAATGGAAGTCAATGGGGCAAAAACAGCACCGAACATAACCAAAGGGTAGTAAATTTGCCCAGAGTTTATTGTTGAGTTTTTAAATAAATTCCAAAGCATTTTATTAAAACGGGTCAAAATAAGATGTCACCAAAAATGATCGCATTTGCTGAAACACAGAGCAAGTTATGACCAATTTAAGACTCAAAAACACCCCTGAGGTTGAAAAAAACAGCACACAAGGGATAAGGGGAATTTCATTTAGAAACCCATTTAAGGGTTATGTTATGCAACACCTTTAAGTTTAGGGGAAACATAAAGGACAATTATCCTTAAGCAGTGTTGGGGAGTAACGGAATACATGTACCGGCGGTACTTATTTATAATACTATTCATGAGTAACTGTATTCCGTTACAGTTACTATTTTTAAACACGGTATTTAGAATACAGTTACTTTCCTAATACCATTGGAATACTTCGGCGATGCGTGTCTTGCCCAAAATATTATTACTAAATAGCCGCCGAAACCATAGAAACAAGCTACAATCCCAACTGCAATCACCACCGTTATCTCAGTGACGCTACGTTCACACTGCAGGCAAATGTGGCCCGAATCTGATCTTTTCGCCCATATGTGACTCAGGTCTTGACAGTGTGAACAGCCCAAACCGCATGGAATCTGATCTTTTCACTTCAGATTTGTGCCACTTTCATATGTAGTCTTAAATCAGACACAGATCTGATGTTTTGCAATGCGACCGCAGTGTAAACGGTTATGCCGGATTTCATGTGATTTTACATAATCTTCGAGCGACATACGTCATCATTCTGTGCTGCAGACATCATCTGCTCCTCAGCAGCATAGCAGAATAACACACAGGGCGATTGCTTTACCACAGAAAGTTGGTTGTTAATTTTGAAAAAGATTTTGAAGGCAAAACTGGTGCTTGTTAACCACTCTGGTTAACGATCGGGGCACGGGATGATCGCGATGGTAAAGAGCGTCGGGGGTGTTGCGGAAAGGGGATCCATGCACAAAGGAGCGGGCACTTTCATTTTAAGGACGAACATTATCTTCGAGCGAATAAAGGGCAGCTCAAGCACCCAAACCCCCCATCTGCACGTGTCTGTTGGTTATAACGAAGTAAAATAAAATAACTGCAAACGGAGATAAACCAACTCCGCCTTCACAGTTCAGTCTGCGGCTGCTCATTAACCCTTGATGAGTTCACTACACCGGTGGTCAGACAGACGCGCGCCGCGGTTGTCATAAATCACAAATGATCAGTGTTTTCAATCACAAGGGACTTATTTTAGGTTTCAAATGCCGAAATACACATTAGTAGTAGCAGAACAACCCTTTACAGTTCATGTAATACACCACGGTCGTCTGTGAAAAGGGCAATAATCATATTAAGCATAATCTGACAACGTGCTTCATACAGTATTCACATTGTGTGCATAATTAGACATTTTGTGTTATCCGTAACTATACTTCTGCGCATGCGGGTCAGTTTACGACCATGATCTGTTCACACTGCAAATCTGATATTGCCCACATTTATTACAACAGTGTGAACAGCGAGGCAAAAAAATCAGATCTGAGAAAAAATCACATTTGAGCACTAAGCCTCGCAGTGTGAACGTAGCCGACTCACGCAAATGACCCTGTTCTCACGCTCTCACGCCACACCTCCATTTTCTCACGCAGCAAAAAGGACGATCGCAAACACCGAACAACCGGACAACAACCATGATTTTCAAATAAACTGCTTTTTTTTTTGCCGTCATTGTTCGTGAATTCGCTGCTTGATGTTTTGTTTGCGCTTTCCGAGGTTTCGTTTACGTTTCTTAAATTTACGTTCGCTTTTCTGACACAAATGTGGGCGGGACTTATGGGCACCTTAGCCAAAGGTGGCAGCCCTGGTTAACTTGAGTGTACAAATATGGAGGATTCAGACCGGGAGCTCGAGGGGTTGGAGTCGCAACCGAAGCAACTTTCTAGCAGCAGTAAAGGAAAAAAATGCATTCACGTCTTGGAAGTTCAAGCAAGGTAGTTCAAGGTACTGTAGATAGGTGGCTACTGGCTAATATGTTTGACTTAAAGGTGCAGTATGTAAGTTTGACACCCAGTGGTTATACTAGGTATTGCACTCCTGGATCAAAACAAAAGCAAGCGCGGGTTGCCAGTTTGAGTACAGGAGCGAGTGATTTAAACTGTGTTCTAAATAAAAGCAACGACACGCGATAGAGGGAATATTTTCCATATTAAAGGGAGTTTTTGTCCTAACCAACACCTCGAATTGAATTATTAGAAACGGCTTCTATTTCTCACAGCTGAACTTGTGAAACCTATGACAGTGATCACCTCAGGTAAATCTCGTGTGCTTTATTCAGTGCTAAATGCTAACAATGTGAGTTTGAATGCCATTATACATTTAATGATGTTAAAGAGGGTTAACATGTATTAAACCGATTCTAAACCTTACCGTTTCGTGAGTGAGTGCATATTCTGTGCTTCTGAATGGCTGTATTAAAAATTCTGTCATGTTTGGTCTGGTGCAAACAGCCAAATAGCTGATCACTGCCTCTCTCGTCACAGCGTGTTGTTAGGACACGCGGTTACAATGTAACCTGCTCACCTAATGTTTACTTTCGTAATATTTATGTCATTTGCTAATTAATAACCTCATGTGGAACTGAATCTGTCTCCCATACTGTCCTTTTCGGTCACGGACGCATGCTTTCAGAGTCTTTCTGAATGAATGAATGAAATACGCTGTTTTCCAACAAGGCAACCCGGAGTGCTGAATTATAATTGGCTGAACTGGCATGTGCATGTGAAAATTACCTAAACAAAGACAGCGTTCCGGCACGGAAAAAAACATTTTCAAAGCAGAATATCTGACTTCAGCAGTGTTTTTCAGTTAAACAAGTAAGTTCACTTGAGATGTTTCTTAAATATCTGCACACATATTATGGTATTTTTATGCTTTAGAAGAGTAAAAAAACTTACATACAGCACCTTTAAAACAAAACTTGTTCATTTTGATGTTTACATTTTTGTAAAGCAAACACATTTTGCATTCTTCTAATATTTGCAATATTGTTCTTAGGTGAGAAGTTTTCATGATAGAAATTAAAATGTTGGATAGAACCTGTTACAATACCTTGGTTTTACATAAACTATTTTAAAGTTTTTATTTTCTTGTACACCTGATATTTTTCTGTGCAGACTGTGAAATACAAAGGCTAAGCAAAATGCATATTATATACATATACTGTATATTACAGACAGTAATGCTGTCTATGATCAAGCACTTTTTATCTTTATTACAGAAACAGAAATTGAATTTGTTGACACTTTGATAAACAAACATTATTTAATTAACATATTTATATTGTTTTATTTATTTTCCCCTGTCAGTCAATAATGTTTAGCATTAGAGGCCCTCTGTTTTCCTGCAGAAATTGCTACCAACACATAGTGTGACATTTAATAGACTCGAAGGCTGTTTTCAAGGGGAAGTATTCCAAGTATTTAGAATACAGTACCAGGATTAAGCAAAGTAACGGAATATGTTACAAAATATATTTTAAAGGAGGTATTCTGTAACTAAATACATTTACAAAGTATTCTCCCCAACACTGTCCTTAAGGTGTTTTATGTAACCAGGCTCTGGTCCTCCAGGTTGACTGTCCTGCAGAGTCGAACCCTGATTAAAAGCACCAGCCTGCAGCTTTCCAGTAATGCCTGATTAGCTTGTTCAGGTGCGCTTGATTAGATTGTAACTAAACCCTGCAGGAAAGTAGATCTACAGCACGTTCCCAGTTTTTTTTCTGTGCCTGTTCATAGCGAATGTAAAAATTTGACTCAGTGTGAGACAAATCAGCCAAAATATATTATATAATAGGAACTAGCTGAACTGTCTTCAGATTGCAATCTTTGGAATCTGCTTCAAACATTAAACCTTTCCCAATTTAAAACCTTTCAAACCTTTTTGACTGTTTAAAAGCTATCTAAACTTTCCTAAATGTAATCTGTTTCACACTTTAAGCTTTTAAAACCTTTTTTTTTTAATCTACACAACTTTATTTTAGTTAATTAGCACATTTTGCTTACAAAGGCTGCATTTTATTTGAATAAAAATATCAGACATGATGAGAATGTTGTAAAATGTGACTTGTTTCTATATTTACTGCTGTATTAAGGTGTCATTAATTCATTCATTCATTTTTCTTCGGCTTAGACTTTTTATTCATCAGAGGTAGCCACAGCGGAATGAACCGCCAACTTATCCAGCATATGTTTTACACAGCGGAAGCCCTTCCAGCTGCAACCCAGTACTGGGAAGCGCTCATACACACTCATCCACACACATACACTACGGACAGTTTAGCTTACCCAATTCACCTATACCATATGTCTTCAGACTCCGGAGCACCCGAAGGAAACCAACACCAACAAGGGGAGAACATGCAAACTCCACACAGAAATGCCAACTGACCCAGCCGAGGCGACCTACTTGCTGTGAGGCGGTTGTGCTACCTACTGCGCCACCGTGCAGCCCCAATATATATATATATATATATATATATATTTATACTTTCTGTAAAACGAATCAATAAACATTCGTAAAAACTAATTCCATACAAAGTGTGAAGCTGCCTGGTTGGTTCCTGTCAGATGACTAGTGGTTTGCTCGCGGCACTCTGAAATGTTTGGATTTTTTTAACTCGCGGTGTCTGGAAAACGTAAGCATGACATACTGCATGTGCATTCCTTCCTATTTGCGTCTCCATTTGAAATAAGATAACTAAGCGTGCAAAATAAGCTATATGTGAAAGTCCCCTTTTGCCTCTTTTCGCAATATCAGACCTGCGCATTTGCAAGACCCTGTTTGGGGTTGAATTTTATTTAAAAAAATACTACACGCAGCCTGATCAAAGAAGCCGTGTGGGTCACATATGGCCCCCGGGTCGTAAAATGCCCAGGTCCTGGACTAGTGGAACGTCCCTTTAAGGCAAGTCATTTCACTCTGCGGCCATTTTTGAATCACCTCTCAGGCAGTATGCTTGGGCATTCTGTTTGAATGGGGAAACATCAAATTCTCCAAAACTGCTTGCCCAGCCTACGATTACATTTCATGGTAGGAATCACCAGTAAAATTAAATAAAAACTGTCTCTTTAGTTTAATTTATAAATGTTCGTGTCCCACAAAATCTGCAGATTGCTAGTAAAAACACAGATCGCTACAAAGTACTACAAATCCGCCATTACATGGACTACAAGTTTCAGTC
>LR812521.1:74982008-75014508 GCA_903798195.1 Danio kyathit | reverse complement strand
TGTTGCTTTTAAAGCGATTAGTTGACTTTACTTTATAAAAGTGAGTAAATCTGTTGCTTTTAAAGCGATTAGTTGACTTTACTTTATAAAAGTGAGTAAATCTGTTGCTTTTAAAGCGATTAGTTGACTTTACTTTATAAAAGTGAGTAAATCTGTTGCTTTTAAAGCGATTAGTTGACTTTACTTTATAAAAGTGAGTAAATCTGTTGCTTTTAAAGCGATTAGTTGACTTTACTTTATAAAAGTGAGTAAACCTGTTGCTTTTAAAGCGATTAGTTGACTTTATAAAGTGAGTAAATCTGTTGCTTTTAAAGCGATTAGTTGACTTTACTTTATAAAAGTGAGTAAATCTGTTGCTTTTAAAGCGATAAGTTGACTTTATAAAAGTGAGTAAATCTGTTGCTTTTAAAGCGATTAGTTGACTTTATAAAGTGTGTAAATCTGTTGCTTTTAAAGCGATTAGTTGACTTTATAAAAGTGAGTAAATCTGTTGCTTTTAAAGCGATTAGTTGACTTTACTTTATAAAAGTGAGTAAATCTGTTGCTTTTAAAGCGATTAGTTGACTTTACTTTATAAAAGTGAGTAAACCTGTTGCTTTTAAAGCAATTAGTTGACTTTATAAAGTGAGTAAATCTGTTGCTTTTAAAGCGATTAGTTGACTTTACTTTATAAAAGTGAGTAAATCTGTTGCTTTTAAAGCGATAAGTTGACTTTATGAAAGTGAGTAAATCTGTTGCTTTTAAAGCGATTAGTTGACTTTACTTTATAAAAGTGAGTAAATCTGTTGCTTTTAAAGCGATTAGTTGACTTTACTTTATAAAAGTGAGTAAATCTGTTGCTTTTAAAGCGATTAGTTGACTTCACTTTATAAAAGTGAGTAAATCTGTTGCTTTTAAAGCGATTAGTTGACTTTACTTTATAAAAGTGAGTAAATCTGTTGCTTTTAAAGCGATTAGTTGACTTTACTTTATAAAAGTGAGTAAATCTGTTGCTTTTAAAGTGATTAGTTGACTTTATAAAAGTGAGTAAATCTGTTGCTTTTAAAGCGATTAGTTGACTTCACTTTATAAAGTGAGTAAATCTGTTGCTTTTAAAGCGATAAGTTGACTTTATAAAAGTGAGTAAATCCGTTGCTTTTAAAGCGATTAGTTGACTTTACTTTATAAAAGTGAGTAAATCTGTTGCTTTTAAAGCGATTAGTTGACTTTACTTTATAAAAGTGAGTAAATCTGTTGCTTTTAAAGCGATTAGTTGACTTTATAAAAGTGAGTAAATCTGTTGCTTTTAAAGCGATTAGTTGACTTTACTTTAAAAAGTGAGTAAATCTGTTGCTTTTAAAGCGATTAGCTGACTTTACTTTATAAAAGTGAGTAAATCTGTTGCTTTTAAACCGATTAGTTGACTTTACTTTATAAAAGTGAGTAAATCTGTTGCTTTTAAAGCGATTAGTTGACTTTACTTTATAAAAGTGAGTAAACCTGTTGCTTTTAAAGCGATTAGTTGACTTTATAAAGTGAGTAAATCTGTTGCTTTTAAAGCGATTAGTTGACTTCACTTTATAAAGTGAGTAAATCTGTTGCTTTTAAAGCGATTAGTTGACTTTATAAAAGTGAGTAAATCTGTTGCTTTTAAAGCGATTAGTTGACTTTATAAAAGTGAGTAAATCTGTTGCTTTTAAAGCGATTAGTTGACTTTACTTTATAAAAGTGAGTAAATCTGTTGCTTTTAAAGCGATTAGTTGACTTTATAAAAGTGAGTAAATCTGTTGCTTTTAAAGCGATTAGTTGACTTTACTTTATAAAAGTGAGTAAACCTGTTGCTTTTAAAGCGATTAGTTGACTTTACTTTATAAAAGTGAGTAAATCTGTTGCTTTTAAAGCGATTAGTTGACTTTACATTATAAAAGTGAGTAAACCTGTTGCTTTTAAAGCGATTAGTTGACTTTATAAAGTGAGTAAATCTGTTGCTTTTAAAGCGATTAGTTGACTTTACTTTATAAAAGTGAGTAAATCTGTTGCTTTTAAAGCGATTAGTTGACTTTACATTATAAAAGTGAGTAAACCTGTTGCTTTTAAAGCGATTAGTTGACTTTATAAAGTGAGTAAATCTGTTGCTTTTAAAGCGATTAGTTGACTTTATAAAAGTGAGTAAACCTGTTGCTTTTAAAGCGATTAGTTGACTTTACTTTATAAAAGTGAGTAAATCTGTTGCTTTTAAAGCGATTAGTTGACTTTACATTATAAAAGTGAGTAAACCTGTTGCTTTTAAAGCGATTAGTTGACTTTATAAAGTGAGTAAATCTGTTGCTTTTAAAGTGATTAGTTGACTTTACTTTATAAAAGTGAGTAAATCTGTTGCTTTTAAAGCGATTAGTTGACTTTACTTTATAAAAGTGAGTAAACCTGTTGCTTTTAAAGCGATTAGTTGACTTTAGTTTATAAAGTGAGTAAACCAGTTGCTTTTAAAGCGATTAGTTGACTTTAGTTTATAAAGTGAGTAAATCTGTTGCTTTTAAAGCGATTAGTTGACTTTACTTTATAAAAGTGAGTAAATCTGTTGCTTTTAAAGTGATTAGTTGACTTTACATTATAAAAGTGAGTAAACCTGTTGCTTTTAAAGCGATTAGTTGACTTTATAAAGTGAGTAAATCTGTTGCTTTTAAAGCGATTAGTTGACTTTACTTTATAAAGTGAGTAAATCTGTTGCTTTTAAAGCGATTAGTTGACTTTACTTTATAAAGTGAGTAAACCTGTTGCTTTTAAAGCGATTAGTTGACTTTAGTTTATAAAGTGAGTAAACCAGTTGCTTTTAAAGCGATTAGTTGACTTTAGTTTATAAAGTGAGTAAATCTGTTGCTTTTAAAGCGATTAGTTGACTTTACTTTATAAAAGTGAGTAAATCTGTTGCTTTTAAAGTGATTAGTTGACTTTATAAAAGTGAGTAAATCTGTTGCTTTTAAAGCGATTAGTTGACTTCACTTTATAAAAGTGAGTAAACCTGTTGCTTTTAAAGCGATTAGTTGACTTTACTTTATAAAAGTGAGTAAATCTGTTGCTTTTAAAGCGATTAGTTGACTTTAGTTTATAAAAGTGAGTAAATCTGTTGCTTTTAAAGCGATTAGTTGACTTTACATTATAAAAGTGAGTAAATCTGTTGCTTTTAAAGCGATTAGTTGACTTTACATTATAAAAGTGAGTAAATCTGTTGCTTTTAAAGCGATTAGTTGACTTTATAAAAGTGAGTAAATCTGTTGCTTTTAAAGCGATTAGTTGACTTTACTTTATAAAAGTGAGTAAATCTGTTGCTTTTAAAGCGATTAGTTGACTTTAGTTTATAAAAGTGAGTAAATCTGTTGCTTTTAAAGCGATTAGTTGACTTTACATTATAAAAGTGAGTAAATCTGTTGCTTTTAAAGCGATTAGTTGACTTTACATTATAAAAGTGAGTAAATCTGTTGCTTTTAAAGCGATTAGTTGACTTTATAAAGTGAGTAAATCTGTTGCTTTTAAAGCGATTAGTTGACTTTACTTTATAAAAGTGAGTAAATCTGTTGCTTTTAAAGCGATTAGTTGACTTTACTCTATAAAGTGAGTAAATCTGTTGCTTTTAAAGAGATTAGTTGACTTTACTCTATAAAGTGAGTAAATCTGTTGCTTTTAAAGCGATTAGTTGACTTTACTTTATAAAAGTGAGTAAATCTGTTGCTTTTAAAGCGATTAGTTGACTTTACTTTATAAAAGTGAGTAAATCTGTTGCTTTTAAAGCGATTAGTTGACTTTACTTTATAAAAGTGAGTAAATCTGTTGCTTTTAAAGCGATTAGTTGACTTTAGTTTATAAAAGTGAGTAAATCTGTTGCTTTTAAAGCGATTAGTTGACTTTACTTTATAAAGTGAGTAAATCTGTTGCTTTTAAAGCGATTAGTTGACTTTACTTTATAAAAGTGAGTAAATCTGTTGCTTTTAAAGCGATTAGTTGACTTTATAAAAGTGAGTAAATCTCTTGCTTTTAAAGCGATTAGCTGACTTTACTTTATAAAAGTGAGTAAATCTGTTGCTTTTAAAGCGATTAGTTGACTTTACTTTATAAAAGTGAGTAAATCTGTTGCTTTTAAAGCGATTAGTTGACTTTACTTTATAAAAGTGAGTAAATCTGTTGCTTTTAAAGCGATTAGTTGACTTTACTTTATAAAAGTGAGTAAATCTGTTGCTTTTAAAGCGATTAGTTGACTTTACTTTATAAAAGTGAGTAAACCTGTTGCTTTTAAAGCGATTAGTTGACTTTACTTTATAAAAGTGAGTAAATCTGTTGCTTTTAAAGCGATTAGTTGACTTTACTTTATAAAAGTGAGTAAACCTGTTGCTTTTAAAGCGATTAGTTGACTTTACTTTATAAAAGTGAGTAAATCTGTTGCTTTTAAAGCGATTAGTTGACTTTACTTTATAAAAGTGAGTAAACCTGTTGCTTTTAAAGCGATTAGTTGACTTTACTTTATAAAAGTGAGTAAACCTGTTGCTTTTAAAGCGATTAGCTGACTTTACTTTATAAAAGTGAGTAAATCTGTTGCTTTTAAAGCGATTAGTTGACTTTACTTTATAAAAGTGAGTAAATCTGTTGCTTTTAAAGCGATTAGTTGACTTTACTTTATAAAAGTGAGTAAACCTGTTGCTTTTAAAGCGATTAGTTGACTTTACTTTATAAAGTGAGTAAACCTGTTGCTTTTAAAGCGATTAGTTGACTTTAGTTTATAAAGTGAGTAAACCAGTTGCTTTTAAAGCGATTAGTTGACTTTAGTTTATAAAGTGAGTAAATCTGTTGCTTTTAAAGCGATTAGTTGACTTTACTTTATAAAAGTGAGTAAATCTGTTGCTTTTAAAGTGATTAGTTGACTTTATAAAAGTGAGTAAATCTGTTGCTTTTAAAGCGATTAGTTGACTTCACTTTATAAAAGTGAGTAAACCTGTTGCTTTTAAAGCGATTAGTTGACTTTACTTTATAAAAGTGAGTAAATCTGTTGCTTTTAAAGCGATTAGTTGACTTTACTTTATAAAAGTGAGTAAACCTGTTGCTTTTAAAGCGATTAGTTGACTTTACTTTATAAAGTGAGTAAACCTGTTGCTTTTAAAGCGATTAGTTGACTTTAGTTTATAAAGTGAGTAAACCAGTTGCTTTTAAAGCGATTAGTTGACTTTAGTTTATAAAGTGAGTAAATCTGTTGCTTTTAAAGCGATTAGTTGACTTTACTTTATAAAAGTGAGTAAATCTGTTGCTTTTAAAGTGATTAGTTGACTTTATAAAAGTGAGTAAATCTGTTGCTTTTAAAGCGATTAGTTGACTTCACTTTATAAAAGTGAGTAAACCTGTTGCTTTTAAAGCGATTAGTTGACTTTACTTTATAAAAGTGAGTAAATCTGTTGCTTTTAAAGCGATTAGTTGACTTTAGTTTATAAAAGTGAGTAAATCTGTTGCTTTTAAAGCGATTAGTTGACTTTACATTATAAAAGTGAGTAAATCTGTTGCTTTTAAAGCGATTAGTTGACTTTACATTATAAAAGTGAGTAAATCTGTTGCTTTTAAAGCGATTAGTTGACTTTATAAAAGTGAGTAAATCTGTTGCTTTTAAAGCGATTAGTTGACTTTACTTTATAAAAGTGAGTAAATCTGTTGCTTTTAAAGCGATTAGTTGACTTTAGTTTATAAAAGTGAGTAAATCTGTTGCTTTTAAAGCGATTAGTTGACTTTACATTATAAAAGTGAGTAAATCTGTTGCTTTTAAAGCGATTAGTTGACTTTACATTATAAAAGTGAGTAAATCTGTTGCTTTTAAAGCGATTAGTTGACTTTATAAAGTGAGTAAATCTGTTGCTTTTAAAGCGATTAGTTGACTTTACTTTATAAAAGTGAGTAAATCTGTTGCTTTTAAAGCGATTAGTTGACTTTACTCTATAAAGTGAGTAAATCTGTTGCTTTTAAAGCGATTAGTTGACTTTACTCTATAAAGTGAGTAAATCTGTTGCTTTTAAAGCGATTAGTTGACTTTACTTTATAAAAGTGAGTAAATCTGTTGCTTTTAAAGCGATTAGTTGACTTTACTTTATAAAAGTGAGTAAATCTGTTGCTTTTAAAGCGATTAGTTGACTTTACTTTATAAAAGTGAGTAAATCTGTTGCTTTTAAAGCGATTAGTTGACTTTAGTTTATAAAAGTGAGTAAATCTGTTGCTTTTAAAGCGATTAGTTGACTTTACTTTATAAAGTGAGTAAATCTGTTGCTTTTAAAGCGATTAGTTGACTTTACTTTATAAAAGTGAGTAAATCTGTTGCTTTTTAAAGCGATTAGTTGACTTTATAAAAAGTGAGTAAATCTCTTGCTTTTAAAGCGATTAGCTGACTTTACTTTATAAAAGTGAGTAAATCTGTTGCTTTTAAAGCGATTAGTTGACTTTACTTTATAAAAGTGAGTAAATCTGTTGCTTTTAAAGCGATTAGTTGACTTTACTTTATAAAAGTGAGTAAACCTGTTGCTTTTAAAGCGATTAGTTGACTTTACTTTATAAAAGTGAGTAAATCTGTTGCTTTTAAAGCGATTAGTTGACTTTACTTTATAAAAGTGAGTAAACCTGTTGCTTTTAAAGCGATTAGTTGACTTTACTTTATAAAGTGAGTAAATCTGTTGCTTTTTAAAGCGATTAGTTGACTTTACTTTATAAAAGTGAGTAAACCTGTTGCTTTTAAAGCGATTAGTTGACTTTACTTTATAAAAGTGAGTAAATCTGTTGCTTTTAAAGCGATTAGTTGACTTTACTTTATAAAAGTGAGTAAATCTGTTGCTTTTAAAGCGATTAGTTGACTTTACTTTATAAAAGTGAGTAAACCTGTTGCTTTTAAAGCGATTAGTTGACTTTACTTTATAAAAGTGAGTAAACCTGTTGCTTTTAAAGCGATTAGCTGACTTTACTTTATAAAAGTGAGTAAATCTGTTGCTTTTAAAGCGATTAGTTGACTTTACTTTATAAAAGTGAGTAAATCTGTTGCTTTTAAAGCGATTAGTTGACTTTACTTTATAAAAGTGAGTAAACCTGTTGCTTTTAAAGCGATTAGTTGACCTTACTTTATAAAAAGTGAGTAAATCTGATTAGTTGACTTTATTAACTTGCCTAATTACCAAGTTAAGCCTTTAAATGAAATCAGTTAAATGAGTTATTAAAGCTATTATGTTTAGAAATGTGTTGAAAAAATCTTCTTTCCATTAAGCAAAAATTGGGGAAAAAATATACTGGTGGGCTAATAATTCAGGAGGGCTAATAATTCTGACTTAAACTGTGTATATTGTTTCTATTCTCCACACACAAACGTTCTTTCACCACACCTTTCACACCTTTTAAAATAACTATGATGAATTGAATGGTTTGTGCTGCACTAAATGCACACAGGAGGGAGTTTAGGAAGAATGAATCGCTCCCTCAGAAAGTGGTTTATTAGCATCTGCTGTCTGCACTCGATTCACTAAATTAATTATGCAGATCAGACGACAGAGTAAACACACCCACAAAATCTGGGCTCAACACTATTTGCACATCACAGATCCAGAGACCACCGCAGTATGCCGTATGTCACATTGTGTTTTGTTTTTAAAGCTTAAACAACAACAGTGTAAATGTTCCCACAGTAAGTCAAACTTTAGAAGCTAGAAACTCACCTGTGACTTTTATAATGCCAGAAATAAAATCTGCATTGAATATTGTGAAGCTTGTGATAATTAAAGGGCCATATGTCCTGTAAGCCATGTTCATGTATTAATCACATTTACAGTTGTCCAAAAGTATTCAAAGTATTTTTTTTAGCGTGGTTTAGTTGTGTAGTATATTATTATGTCCAAGAGACACTATTTTAAATATGTAAAATGCTGAATATACTGTAATATGCTTTTCTACAATTTTGCGAAACCTAAAAGAAGTTCTTCCGAGTACATTTCGTTGCACATTTTAGATGACAAATCTACTAGTAGACGAATCTGAAATATGTTACTTAGGGTACGTTTGTTGTAAGTTTCAGATACACGTTCTTCTTGTACATGTACACAAGAAGACGGAGCTTGCCGTACAGTTCAGCCAACCAAGTGTTTTCGCAAGAGAAAATACATTGCAAACACATAGTTTTACCTTGATTTTAACTTGATTTCATCTTATTTGTCTAACTGTGCTTTACAATACTCGATAGGAGTGTCAAAAATAATTGTTTCTTCGATGCATCGCGATGCGGATGCGGACAATTCGATATCGGTTCAGTAATAAATCGTCATTTGACGTCATTTATCTGACATGCGCTATGTCACGGTAGAATACTATGGGGAAAGAGGCGAGGGCGAGTAAATAAAACGCTCCTACTACTTAAAGCAGATAATTGTGCACAATTCATTGCTTGTGAGTGTGCTGGACAATCTTTCACCGACACTGAAGAAGGTACAGCACGAGCTGCTATTTCACTACTAGGGAGAAATGCTGTAAAACTCCATCTCTGCCTCTCTCTCTCTCTCTTTCTCTCTGTCTCTCTCTCTCACTTTGGACGATTGACCCGCTGGCGTGTTCGTGAGGTCACTTTTCCTGTCCTCTCAGCTGTTATAGTGATACTTGTGGATCCAGACACAAGCATGCCTGTGGTGCGAGTTTTCTCCACTTTGTCTATAACAGATTACCTGTGATAACCGCGCATTATGCCCATACAGACTGTAACCACGATTGTTCTTCCCGCGTCACTCACAGTGTTGCCAGATGTAGCTGACTGATTCCAGCCCAAAAACTATCCAAAACCTGCCGAAATGCTAAAACAACCGCCCAGACATCTGAAGGGTATTCTAAGTGGTTCAAAATTTGAGGACTAGGGGTTCTGGGAAAATGGCATCTCTTTGGGAGATCATAACCAGTTTGTAAGTGAAGACCTGGGGGGAGAGGGCTGGGGGTGTGCCGTTGCAAAACCGCCCAAATTTTCACTACATGCATATGTCAATTTTTTTACCCGCACAATCAAATTCAAAATCGCCAAATTGGCAACACTGGTCACTCATTGGTGAACATCACTTTTATTTTTAAAGCCAATCGCAGCTCTTTCTGGTCAGCGGGTGAAGACAATGACCAATCATAGGAGTGTAAGAACTCGCTTGACAGCACTCAAAAAGCAAGCGGGATAATATTTACATTAGTTTATTTGCTATACATGCTCATGTTGTCTCCTGTGCATGTATTGGAGTTTTGTTTAAAACATTCAAAAAGAGTCTTTTCTTTGAGCAAGTAAAACTATTATTATATTTTTTTTTTACTTTAAGCAATACTGTATTTTTATTTTATGAAAAAAATTTTGAGCAAGTAAATTTAAAGGGACAGTTCATATATCTTACTGCTTATATTAAAGGACAAAATTGCATTACAAATAATATATAAATATTAATATATTTATAGATTTGAATACATTTTTTGGTAACACTTTATTTTGATGGTCCATTTGAGTATTAGTAGACTGTCTGCTTAATATCTGTTGATACTGACATTTAACAGTCCTTCAACAGACATTTAACTGACTATAAGAAACTTTGCAAGTACATGTCAACTTACACTAACCCCAACCCTAACCCCAACCTAACAGTCTACTTATAATCTAATGAGAATTAGTTGACATGTAGATGCAATGTAACTTATATTCAACAAACGGACCATCAAAATAAAGTGTGACCCATTTTTTTTCTTGTGTTGTGAAGAAAAAATCGAATTGTGTATGGAAAACATCGTCAATGCACCGTGATGCACAGAGATATCGAATTGAACCGAATCGATGGCATGATAATCGTAACCGAACCATGAGACCAGTGTAGGTTCACACCCCTAATACTCGATCTCGAGTGCACAAGCAAATACTATACAAAGTGAGACACCAAACGACAGAGTAACTGAGGCACAAGCTGCAAAGGCTCCGCCCTCTTCTGGAAAGTAGGCGGGGTTGCAACAGCTCATTTGCATTTAAAGAGATGCATACAAATTTTGGTTGAGTTTCAATCCCAAAAAAAAAAAGACTTTTAAAGCGTGGTATGATAAGTGATCTGTGAGGTATTTAGAGCTTAAACTTCACTGCGGATGTTCACCTGGGATTTAATATTAATACTTAAGTGTTCCTCTTATCTTTATGTTCAAGTGGATGAGAGCCAGGTGGACATCAGACCCTTGCTACGCTTTTTATGGCGTGGATGGCTCTGACTGCTCTTTCCTGGTGTATTTGAGTGAGGTGGAGTGGTTCTGCCCCCCGATGGCCTGGAGGAATCAAAGTAGCAGCCGCCCAACAATCAGCAGCCTGCCAAAAAGACAAGTGAGTGTTTACATATTACACAGAATGTCATTGCAGTGTTTTTACAGTGGTGTGAAAAAGGGTTTGATTTCTTAATTTCTTTTTTGTCACTTTTATTTTAAATATTAGTCAAAGATAACACAAGTAAATGCAGCTTTGAGTTGAAGGTTTGCATAATTAAGGGAAAACAAAGTACCAAACTACTTAGCAGTGTGTGAAAAAGTGTTTGCCCTCTAAACTTAATAACAAGCACTTTTGACAACTTGCAACAAGTCTGTTACATCGCTATATGGAAAAGTTTGGCCCACTTATCTTTGCAGAGTTGCTGTAATGCCGGCAGCTAGCTCTCTGCAACTCTCACATGGTCGCCCAATGAAGCTAAGCAGGGGTGTGCCTGGTCAGTACCTTGATGGGAGACCACATGGGAAAAAAGCTAGGATGCTTATGGAGGTGGTGTTAGTGAGGTCAACAGGGGGCGCCCAACCTGCGGTCTGTGTGGGTCCTAACGCCCCAGTATAGTGACGGGGACTCTATACTGCTCAGTGAGTGCCGTCTTTCAGATGAGACGTTAAACCGAGGTCCCGACTCTCTGTGGTCTTCGAAAAAGAGGGGTTTAACCCCGGCATCCTGGCCAAATTTGCCCACTGGCCTCTGTCCATCATGGCCTCCAAACCATCATAATTGGCTTCATCACTTTGTCTCCTCTCCACCAATCATCTGGTGTGTGGTGTGTAGTGTATGGCTGCTGTTGCATCATCCAGGTGGATGCTGCACACTGGTGGTGGATGGGGAGATTCCCCCTAATGTGTAAAGCGCTTTGAGTGTCTAGAAAAGCACTATATAAATGTAAAGAATTATTATTATTATTATTTATTAATTTAGCCACGTTAGGGGGTTTTGAGCATGAACCGCTCTTTAAGGTCATGCCACAGCATCTTAATTGGATTCCTGTCAGGACTTTGACTAGGCCACTCCAAAGTCTTCATTTTGTTTTTCTTAAGCCATTCAAAGGTGGACTTGCTTGTGTGCTTTGGATCATTTTGTTGCTGCAGAACCCAAGTTCGCTTCAGCTTGAGGTCATTAAAAGATGGCCGGACACAAAGCAGAATGCATGGTTTCATGTATCACACAAGTCTTCCAGGTTCTGAAGCAGCAAAACACACTACCACAAACCACGACCACATCTCACTATTTTTATGGTGTTCTCTTTCTGAAATGCAGTGTTACATTTATCCCACACATAATGAGACACACACCTTCCAAAAATTTCAACATTCGTTTCATCAGTCCACAGAGTATTTTCCCAAACCTCTTGAAGATCATCAAGACGTTTTCTTGCAAAAAATTTGAAACACCTTTTCACACAGGACTATGTAGTTTTGGATTTCGTTTTTCCCTTAATAAGAAGACCCTTAATTTGTGACGTGTTTATTTGTGTTATCTTTGACTATTATTTAAATTAGTTTGATGATCTAAAATATAACAATCTGACAAATATGCCAACAAGTAAGAAATCAGTAAGGGGGCAAACACTTTTTCACACCACTATATTTACAGTATTTCATTTTTCAAATTTCCCGTTTTCATTTTTTACCAAAAACTGATGTCTTACCAATATAGGCGGTATTTCAGATATATGGTAACACTATAAATTAAGTACCAGTTCTGACTATAAAAGTACAGGGAGTGCATTATTATTAGGCAAATGAGTATTTTGAGCACATCATCCTCTTTATGCATGTTGTCTTACACCAAGCTGTATAGGCTCGAAAGCCTACTACCAATTAAGCATATTAGGTGATGTGCATCTCTGTAATAAGAAGGGGCGTGGTCTAATGACATCAACACCCTATATCAGGTGTGCATAATTATTAGGCAACTTCCTTTCCTTTGGCAAAATGGGTCAAAAGAAGGACTTGACAGGCTCCGAAAAGTCAAAAATAGTGAGATATCTTGCAGAGGGATGCAGCACTCTTAAAACTGCCAAGCTTCTGAAGCGTGATCATCGAACAATCAAGCGTTTCATTCAAAATAACCAACAGGGTCGCAAGAAGCGTGTGGAAAAACCAAGGCACAAAATAAACAGAACTGAACCATGAACTGAGAAAAGTCAAGCGTGCAGCTGCCAAGATGCCACTTGCCACCAGTTTTGCCATATTTCAGAGCTGCAACATCACTGGAGTGCCCAAAAGCACAAGGTGTGCAATACTCAGAGACATGGCCAAGGTAAGAAAGGCTGAAAAACGACCACCACTGAACAAGACACACAAGCTGAAACGTCAAGACTGGGCCAAGAAATATCTCAAGACTGATTTTTCTAAGGTTGTATGGACTGATGAAATGGGAGTGAGTCTTGATGGCCCCGTGGCTGGATCGATACTCCACTTAGGCGTCCAAGTCCTCCACAGCGTGGCTGGCAAGAAAGGGTCTAAAAGAAGAAAAACTAATGACATGGCCTCCTTATTCACCTGATCTGAACCCCATAGAGAACCTGTGGTCCATCATCAAATGTGAGATTTACAAGGAGGGAAAACAGTACACCTCTCTGAACAGTGTCTGGGAGGCTGTGGTTGCTGCTGCACGCAATGTTGATGGTGAACAGATCAAAACACTGACAGAATCCATGGATGGCAGGCTTTTGAGTGTCCTTGCAAAGAAAGGTGGCTATATTGGTTACTGATTTGTTTTTGTTTTGTTTTTGAATGTCAGAAATGTCTATTTGTGAATGTTGAGATGTTATATTGGTTTCACTGGTGAAAATAAATCATTCAAATGGGTATATATTTGTTTTTTGTTAAGTTGCCTAATAATTCTGCACAGTATTAGTCACCTGCACACACAGATATCCTCCTAAAATAGCTCAAACTAAAAACAAACTAAAAACTACTTCCAAAAATATTCAGCTTTGATATTAATGAGTTTTTTGGGTTCATTGAGAACATGGTTGTTGTTCAATAATAAGATTAATCCTCAAAAATACAACTTGCCTAATAATTCTGCACTCCCTGTAATACTTGCCTGTTATTAAGATATTAAGGTGCTTACTAGCACTTAAAAAGTACAAATTCTGCATAATCGTATTCACTAATCCTATCCAATACCAAATTCAACTTCTGTCTTAATAACTGTTTACTAAGGCAAAAGTCATGATTTGTTAATAGCAGAATTGAACCTTAAAGTCTGACCAATGCGGCACAGTGGCTAGCACTGTTGCCTCACAGCAAAAAGGTCACTGGTTCGAGTCCAGGCTGGGCCAGTTGGCATTTCTATGTGGAGTTTGCATGTTCTCCCCGTGTTGGCGTGGGTTTCCTCCGCGTGCTCCGGTTTCCCCCACAGTCCAAACACATGCCTTATAGGAGAATTTGATTGACTAAATTGGCCATAGAGTATGTGTGTGTGTGTGTGTGTGAATGGGAGTGTGCATGGGTCTTTCCTTTTTAGGTTGTGGCTGGAAGGGCATCCACTGCGTAAAACATGTGCCAGAATAGTTAGTGGCTCATTCCGCTGTGGCGACCTCTGATAAATAAGAGACTAAGCCGAAGGAAAATGAATAAATGAATGAAAGTCTGACCAAATCTATCTTAAATAAAAAGAACAATGGTTAATTTCAGAAAAGTAGTATTAGAGTAGTGGATTGTTTGCGGTATGTTCACATGAAATGTTTAAATTCCATATTTTTTTGGAGTCTCTCAAGTTGCTGCACAGTATATAGCGTTTCAAATGGGTCACTTATGAGGATGAATTGGAGTTAAGAAGCTGCGTTATCGGGCTGAAGAAAGCAGTGGGTTTCAGAGGAGAGGCTGTGAGTGAAGTACAGGCCTTCTCACCTGGTTAGTTGCGCTCACAGTGTGCCAAATCAAGTGAAAGAGATCCAGCTGTTTAACTCTTATTCACAACACCGCCGAAGCCTGCTAGGACTGAAATGAGATAGCGTTCTTTTTTTTTTTATTCAAGATTTTCCTGGAGCCTGAAATACTCTAGCATTTTCCTGCCTAGTGAAAAATTGCCCCTGTAAATTTCAAAGCTATTACCTTCATGAAATATCCCACAATCTGTCGTTTTGTGAAAACTACATGCTGCATCATGTCCGCAGACCACTCATGGTTCATTCATTGAAGCCGTTTAAGCATTGGGTTGATTGCGTTTGAGCTTTTGAGAAC
This sequence comes from Danio kyathit, assembly GCA_903798195.1. Classification (NCBI taxonomy): domain Eukaryota; kingdom Metazoa; phylum Chordata; class Actinopteri; order Cypriniformes; family Danionidae; genus Danio; species Danio kyathit. The sequence continues at coordinate 75,000,018 of LR812521.1, read as the reverse complement.
AGTGGTTCCACTTTTTTTTTTTTTTTTTTTTTGGCCATTGAACTTTGTTACAAAGCCCAGGAGGAAGGAGGAATGTGCAGTGAAAGAGCCCTCGCTGCTGAAGCTCATTTATACTGTTGCGTCTTCACTCACTGCACATGGATTTGACAAATAGAAAGTAAAAAAAATGTGTTGGCAAACGATTAATCACATCCAAAATAAATGTTCATATTTTCAAAATATATTTTTGCATATATAATTATACATGACTATATTGAATAAAACGTTTGTATCAATGCTGTATTTATATTAGTGCTGGGCATTTATCGCAATTAATTGCATCCAAAATAAGTTTGTTTGGACATAATATATGTGTGTGTACTGTGTAAATTTGCATATATGCATGCATATATTTGAGAAAATGTTTGAAATATATATATATGTATATGATAGTAATCATTTTGGAGTCAATATATAGAGCCATATATACTTGCAAAATAAAAGAAAGTTTTGCAAACAAAAAATAAAGCATTGAGCAAAAAAAAAAAAATAAGTAAGTAAATGCAAATCTCTAAAAATCGCAAAGCGCAAATTAATTTTTGAGAAATAAAAGTAAATTTTGCTAACAAAAAATAACTGCAAATAAAAATCAAGCAGTGCAAGAAAAAAAAAACCCAATGCAAAGCATTTTTTATAGTACTGCCTTTACAAAACCCGTCGAGTCAATGGCCTGGACCTGCCTCCATTTAAGCGACGTCATCACCTGGAGACACAGTATCACCGAGGTGGTTTTACAGCCCAGTAGGTCCAAGCCTGCCGTAAACGGCCAAGTTCCCTTGACTCCACCACCTAGTCAAATCAGGGCCACAAAGTGAAACGCGCAGAAACGTGAAGTGCAAAGTGAAAACAGCATCGCAAACTCACGGTTGATTAAAAATCTAAACAAAATGAGCATTGCAATTGCAATTTGTAAAGGCAATGCTTTAAAAATGTTTTGAAATATGTATAGTTATTTATTTTATTGCATATATATATATATATATATATATATATATATATACCTACAGTTGAAGGCAGAATTATTAGCCCCCCTTTGACTTTTTTTTCTTTTTTAAATATTTCCCAAATGATGTTTAACAGAGCAAGGAAATTTTCACAGTATGTCTGATAATATTTTTTCTTCTGGAGAAAGTCTTATTTGTTTTATTTCGGCTAGCAAATTATTTTTTTTTAAAACCATTTTAAGGTCAAAATTATTAACCCCTTTAAGCTATATTTTTTCTCAATAGTCTACTGAACAAACCACTGTTATGCAATTACTTGCCTAATTACCCTAACCTGCCTAGTTAACCTAATTAACCTAGTTAAGCCTTTAAATGTCACTTTAAGCTGTATAGAAGTGTCTTGAAAAATATCTAGTCAAATATTATTTACTGTCATCATGGCAAAGATAAAATAAATCAGTTATTAGAAATGAGTTATTAAAACTATTATGTGTAGAAATTAAACAGCATTTAGTAAATACTAAAACAAATATATATATATATATATATATATATATATATATATATATATATATACTGTATATAAATATATGTTTTTTTGCACTGCCTCATTTTTATTTGCAGTTTTTTGTTTGTAACTTAATTTTCTCTTCGTAGTTCTTTATTTTTGTCAGCAAAATTAATTTTTATTTCACAAAAATGTATTTTTGCTTTGCGATTTTTAGAGATTTACAAGTATATATGGCCCTAGATTTAATCCATAAATTATATGTAAGTTTAAATATCTATGTAACAAAATTGTTTTGTTTCTATCACATATTATAAATAAATAAATAAATAATTAAATAAATAAATAAATAAATACACACATATATATTATGTCAAAACAAACTTTTATTTTGGACGCGATAAATTTTTGCCCAGCACTAATTTATATATAATGCAAATTATAAATAAATATAAATATGTTAATATTTTTCATATTTTTTTCATTATATTTCTAGATTTTATGTACATTATTTGTGTGTATTTATACATAATATACATAATTATACACAGCATTCACATGTTATGTAAAAACAATCTTTTATTTCGGATGCGATTAATTTTGAATAATCTTTTGGCAGCACTAGAAAAAAAATGATACTGTGTATCTATAAATTACTATTTACTATTACTGTATCACTAACTGTTCTTTACCACATTAAACACACCCTATAATGTGACATAGCAAACATTTAGAAACACAAATGTTAGTAAAATACAAATACTTAAACGTATAAATTTAACAAATGCTTAACTTAAAGCCACAGTATGTAATTTTGTCTACTAGAGGCTGCGTATTCACATCAAACAAAGGTGTGTTTTGATGAGGGCGTGACTGAGTGTGGAATAATGGGAGTTGTGGTCTTCGTTACATCCTATGGGACTCCTGCAGAAATCATGTCGATTGATTTGCTCTTCAGTGTTTGGACTCTCAGTAGTGATTATTAACCCACACTGAACTGAGCTAAACTGAACTGAACCTAATCTCTGAAAACTGAACTGACACTGTTTCAATTCACTATAATCTTCCATGTGAAGCTGCTTTGACACAATATACATTGTATAAGCGCTATACAAATAAAGATGAATTGAATTGAATTGAATGAACAAAAATATTCAACACTTATTTTTTATGATAGCATGAACCAGACTAAGTTTAGTCTTACACGTAGTACACATTTGCATCAAGTTGCTGATAAACCTGTCAGGCTTTAATCTGCTATAACATCTTCCTGAAGTATATTTGTTTTCTGTCCTCTTCCTGTAGGCGTTTTTCCGCTCAGATCTGTCTCTCCTGTTAGAGCGGGTGGGCTCGGGGAAAGAGTCTTTGAGCTTCATGAGGAGACGCATGCGCAGACTGGCCGCACAGTGGACTTCAGCTGCTCGCAGACTTGAGGAGCGTCTGCAAGGACACTACAGAGATCAGAAGAGGGTGAGTGTCCATTTTGTCTAACAAAAGAGAAACAAAAGTCTTCTACGTATTTAAATATAGAAAAGGGAAGCCAACATGTCTTGTCTATGTCAATGTTTTCAACACAGGCTGATTGGAAATATGTGATTTTGGCCTGACACGATTATTATCGCACACCCTTCGTATCCTGTCATATTGTCATATCAGCAGTACACATTTGTTCCTCTGCAAAGCTCAGTTTCACATGAAAAGTAAAAGCATGTACTATAGCGACACTTTATTTTTGACGTGTATTCGATTCATTCATTGTGAAAGAGAACACATGCTGTTGTGTGTATGCACTCGGCCTTTAAGACGAGCAGAACACAGTGCCTAAATGGTCAAATACATGGAAAAATGTGTCAAATTGCGGCACTTAATGATTACATTAACCCCTGTTTGTTATGAAGAAATAACTGAACATTAGAAGAGTTGAAAATGAAACAGCATGTGAAAGTGAAAACATAACCTTTACTTGACTGGCCTGCCTGTAGTCCCGACCTGTCTTTGATAGAGAATGTGTGGCACATTTTGAAGCGCTTACTGTTGTCCACCTTAAGATTTGTTTGCAGGAAGACTGGGACAATATTACACCTGAAACACTTCATCAATTTGTGTCTTCAGTCCCCAAATGTCTTGTAAGTGTAGTGAAAAAAAGGCAACATTACAAAGTGGTAAATGCTTTAATGTTTACTTTATGTGTTGCAAGAACATACTGTAAATGAAAACATAACCTTTCCTTGACTGGCCTGCTTGCAGTCCCGACCTGTGCCCAATAGAGAATGTGTGGCGCATTTTGAAGCGTAAAATGCTACAACAAAGACCCTGTATTGTCCAGCTTAAGATTTGTTTGCAGGAAGAATGGGACAAAATTACACCTGAAACACTCCATCACCTGGTGTCTCCAGTCCCTAAATGTCTTGTAAGTGTAGTGAAAAAAATGGCAACATTACAAGTGGTAAATGCTTTACTGATCCAACTTTAAAAAAAACAAACATTTTTTTTGCAAGAACATAAATGAAAATATATTCTTTACTTGACTGGCCTGCCTGCAGTCCCGACCGGTGTCCAATAGAAAATGTGGTCACACTTTATTTTGATGGTCCGATTGTTGAATTAAAGTTACATTGCAACTAGTTCTCATTAGATTATAAGTAGACTGTTAGGTTGGGGTTAGGGTTAGGCTTAGTGTAAGCTCACATGTACTTACAAAGTTTCTTATAGTCAGTTAAATGTCTGTTGAAGGAGCAGTATCAACAGATATTAAGCAGACGGTCTACTAATACTCAGCTGGACCATCAAAATAAAGTGTTACCGAAGCGCAAAATGCGACAACGAAGACCCCGTACTGTTGCCCACCTTAAGACTTGTTTGCAGGGAGAATGGGTCAAAATTACACCTGAAACACTTCATCACTTAGTGTCTTCAGTCCCCAAATGTCTTGTAAGTGTAGTGAAAAAAAGGCAACATTACAAAGTGGTAAATGGTTTAATGTTTACTTTATGTGTTGCAAGAACATACTGTAAATGAAAACATAACCTTTCCTTGACTGGCCTGCTTGCAGTCCCGACCTGTGCCCAATAGAAAATGTGTGGCGCATTTTGAAGCGTAAAATGCTGCAACAAAGACCCTGTATTGTCCAGCTTAAGATTTGTTTGCAGGAAGAATGGGACAAAATGACACCTGAAACACTCCATCACCTGGTGTCTCCAGTCCCTAAATGTCTTGTAAGTGTAGTGAAAAAAATGGCAACATTACAAAGTGGTAAATACTTTACTTTCCCATCTTTTTTTGAAATGCTTTGCAAGAACATAAATGAAAATATATTCTTTACTTGACTGGCCTGCTTGCAGTCCCCACCTTTCTCTAATATAGAATGTGTGGCGCATTTTGATGCACAAAATGCGACAACGAAGACCCCGTAATGTTGCCCACCTTAAGACTTGTTTGCAGGAAGAATGGGTCAAAATTACACCTGAAACCCTTCATCACTTAGTGTCTTCAGTCCCCAAATGTCTTGTAAGTGTAGTGAAAAAAAGGCAACATTACAAAGTGGTAAATGCTTTAATGTTTACTTTATGTGTTGCAAGAACATACTGTAAATGAAAACATAACCTTTCCTTGACTGGCCTGCTTGCAGTCCCGACCTGGGCCCAATAGAGAATGTGTGGTGCATTTTGAAGCGTAAAATGCTACAACAAAGACCCTGTATTGTCCAGCTTAAGATTTGTTTGCAGGAAGAATGGGACAAAATGACACCTGAAACACTCCATCACCTGGTGTCACCAGTCCCTAAATGTCTTGTAAGTATAGTGAAAAAAATGGCAACATTACAAAGTGGTAAATACTTTACTTTCCCATCTTTTTTTGAAATGCTTTGCAAGAACATAAATGAAAATATATTCTTTACTTGACTGGCCTGCTTGCAGTCCCCACCTGTCTCCAATATAGAATGTGTGGCGCATTTTGATGTGCAAAATGCAACAACGAAGACCCCGTACTGTTGCCCACCTTAAGACTTGTTTGTAGGAAGAATGGGTCAAAATTACACCTGAAACCCTTCATCACTTAGTGTCTTCAGTCCCTGAATGTTTTTTAAGTGTTTTTCCAGATTTGCACAAATGTAGACAGTGCCTCTTAGTAGATTTGTCATCTGAAACGTGCAACACAACATACCCAGATAAATGTATTTCAGGTTTTTGAAAAAAATGTAGTCCGAGGCACATATTTCCAATAATACTGTCTTGTCCAAACCAAATCCACTCATGACGCCAAACCCCATTCTATTCATTTTTTACCTTTGCTCCATAATGTTTTGTGTGAATCATTGGAGTAACCTAGAATGTAAAACAAACAGTGAAGGTTTACAATGAGATATCAATATTCTCCTCACAGCTCATCCATTAAATATTAAAAGGCAACTTATTAGACTTAACAAATGACTTTCAGCCAACCATGAATTAAACACGAAAACTCGAAACAAGTTTCTCTGCGGCAGCATTACTGATATCTTTTGAATATCACTGTACTGTAGAGAAGACAAAGAGAACATAATGTGGAGGAACTAAACACTATATATATATATATATATATATATATATATATATATATATATATATATATATATATATATATATATATATATATATATATGTGTGTACATTAGAGATGCACGGATCAGCTGAAATGTCACCCGAATCCGAGGCTTCAAACTAATCATCCACCTGCCACCCGCCCGCACATATAGTTTTATTTAGTATATGTTTCCACACCCGATCGTTACTTTAATAATTTAATTCTTTGTTTTAGTGATAATGATAGGTCACTGTGGATATTAACAGCAGATTCAGTGAGCTAATCTGCGCATCTCTGATAGTAAAATAATACGTTAATCGTAAACGTTTTTATATGAACATTTATTCATAAAAACAAAAGTTTGTCTTTAGACATTTTCTTCATTTTCAAATAGATGCAGAAAGTAAAAATAAGACATTTTAGCTTCTACAGATACAGGAACAAGATAACAAAATGGCTGCCACTTCAGCCTAAACGGCAGCTATGTTATGTTTACTTGGCCTTTTTCTTTGCACTGTGCAAAAACAGAATAGCATCTACTATGCCTAAATTCGGGCGATTCCGCCTCGCCTCCAAAACGCAGCCAGCTGCGCTGAATGAGCATTTGCTCACACCGCTTGTTGTAGGAATGAACAAGGTTCTCCTCGCAAGGTGCTGCAGCCGTGGAAATAAGCAATCTTGTTTCTCTCAGAACGATAGCAGATTTTCCTCTGAAGCCTCCTCTAACTGAAACAGTACTCTTGCACTTCATCCATTATTTCAAGCGTCTCATCTTCCCTTTCTGCAAAGCCCACTCTCTGCTTTTTCACTGGTCCACTGCCATGTCCCGCTACATCCACCCGCGACCCACCCGCAATTAATCATAATGTATTTTTTTTATTACCCAACCCGCCCGACCCTCAGATTATCTGCAGTGCCCGTGGATATAACCGACATCCGTGCATCACTAATATATATATATATATATATAATGATTTAAATGATGAATGCAGATAAAGCACAAAGCCAAGCATACCTCTCACTCACTTAATACGGGGTATATGGATTAATTGTATCACATTTATTTTAAATGATTTAAAGGGCACCTATAATGTCCCTTGTTACAAGATGTAAAATTAGTCTCTGATGTCCCTACAGTGTGTATGTGAAATTTCAGCTCAAAATACCCCACCAAAATAGTTTTATAAGTCTTTGAAACTGCCCCTTTTAGGCTTCTATTCTAATTGTGTCGTTTTGGTGACTGTCGCTTTAAATTAAAATGAGATTGTGCTCTTTTTAAAAAGAGGGTGGAGCTACAAATGCCTATGTGTCAGCATAGTGGCAGATTCAAAAACATGATTAATGTCATATGCTAATGAGGGAGAGATGGCAACTATTGGGTGGGGCTTTCCCCCTCTGATGACACGTACAATAGGAGAATGGCAATCAAAATGTTTCTGCAGACTGTTTTTATCAAGTGTGATTATAAAAATATTTTTTTCCACTAGAATCTGGTTATATTCACACACTGCTGCCACACAACTGTGTTTAAACCCCTTATAAAAGTGATTTTTGGTCCCCTTTATGTTCTTTTAAGTGGAAGTTTTTCAAAAATGGAAATATATATCTGTAGTATTACAGCTAATGACTTTATTAACAATATGTGGATGGGATTTGTTTTCTCAGGTGACATTTGAATTATGATTATCAACACAACATGTTTGTCCTATCTTGCATTGAATTGGATGCGAATAGCATTTCAAACTAGAAGTTTAGCTGTATAGCTTTGATATTTGATTAAGGTCTAAATAAATGACAAGTATTAGGGGAAATAATAATAATAGTAGTATTATAGCATAATCACATTACGTCTCAATTAGAACAGGATTAGATTTCCCTGAGCTAGAAAGACAAATAGTAAGGGGTTCACTCCACCATTTTATTGAGCTTGAATCAGTAAATAAACACAGCTGTTTTTGATTTGAATGGTTTTACAATCTGACAATTTAGCCCTCTCGGGAAAATCAAGTCTAATTTATTATTAGGATTATTATGTTTCCTTTTCCAAAAATCAGTCACAAATATACAGACTTGATTGTTTTCACACCCAATCCTGAATAAGTAATCAAAACAAAACTGTAGATTCAATTTAACCTTCAGGTGAAAATGTAGGTGCTGTTCTGTGATTGGCTGGACCGTGAGTTTGACACCGCTGTTTACTGTGGTGAATGATGATTTGACTGGTAAAGTCTGATTACAGCACAAACTAAAAAGAAAAACAATGTCTAAACAATTCGTAATTCAAATGGGTGCTTCAGCTATATATATACACTCCACCAGCCATTGACCCGGACTACACCTCCCATCATGCACTGTGCTAATCAACTTGTCACAGCTGATATCAATCTAGACTTTGACGCACACTTACACAGCTGCAGATCATTGATGCTGATTACACGCACTATATCTACTCCACTTAAACACTAGTGTCTGCTTAGTCTTGTATTTGTACAGTGTATTTCCAAGCTTCTTTCTGTCTTCCTCTATTTTCGACTGTCTTTTTGGGTTTTATTTTTTTTAATTGCTGATAAATTAGAGCTTTGCAAGTTAGTAATATTGTAAGAATCATCATTGTCGCAACACTCAACAACAATATTGCATATTATCCCAGTATTGTGCACCCCTAGTGTGTATGTGTGAGTTTTTGATTATACTGTGTAGATTGTTAATTGTTATCAATTAAAGTCACCATGAAAGTCACAATTAAAGTCACCAAGTTAAGATTTTTTTTTATGATGCTATCATAATGTAAATGCACTTGAAACAACGTAGGGCAGTGCATGAGTTCATCCTTTGAGAGCCAATTGGATTGTTGACAGATGGAGGAAGATTGGTGAATGAATGAATTCAGAGCAGAAATGAGACACCCACTGATAGCCCCACTCTAAATGACTGATAGCCCCGCCCTAGATGACTGATAACCCCACCCACATTGACTGATAGCCCCGCTCCAAAAGACTGATAACCCCACCCTAAAAGACTGATGGCATCGCTCTAAAGGACTGATAACCACACACTAAATGACTGATAGCCCTGCCCTAAATGACTGATAGCCCTGCCCTAAATGACTGATAGCCCCGCCCTAAATGACTGATAGCCCCGCCCTAAATGACTGATAGCACCGCCCTAAAAGACTGACAGCTCTGCCCTAAGTGACTAATAACTTCACTCTAAAGGACTGATAATCACACTAAATGACTGATAGCCCTGCCCTAAATGACAGATGGACCCACCATAAAAGTACCATAGCTCCGCCCTAAAAGACTGATAGCCCCGCCCTAAATGACTGATAAACCCGCCCCAAATGAGTAATAAAGCATTCTAAATGACTTATGGCCCCGCCCTAAAGGACTGATAACCACGCCCTAAATGACTGATAACCCTGCCCAAAATGACTAATAAAGCACTTTAAATGAGTGATAGCTCCACCCTAAAGAACTGATAACCCTGTCTTAAATTACTAATAGCCCCTCCTTAAAAGACTGATAGCTCCACCCTAAAGGACTGAGAGCTCTGCCCTAAATGACTGATAGCTCCACCCTAAAGGACTGATAGCTCCACCCTAAAGGACTGAGAGCTCTGCCCTAAATGACTGATAGCTCCACCCTAAATGACTGATAGCTCCACCCTAAATGACTGATAGCTCCACCCTAAAGGACTGAGAGCTCTGCCCTAAATGACTGATAGCTCCACCCTAAAGGACTGAGAGCTCTGCCCTAAATGACTGATAGCTCCACCCTAAATGACTGATAGCTCCACCCTAAAGGACTGAGAGCTCTGCCCTAAATGACTGATAGCTCCACCCTAAATGACTGATAGCTCCACCCTAAAGGACTGATAGCCCTGCCCTAAATGACCTATAGCCCCACCCGAAATGACTGATAGCCCCGCCCTAAATGACTTATAACCCCGCCCTCAATTACTGATAGCCCCACCCTAAATAACTAATTTTCCTGCCCTAAATGACTAATAGCCCTGCCCTAAGGTACTGATAACCCTGCCTTAAATGACTGATAGGCCCGCCGTAAAATACTCATAGCTCCGCCCAAAAAGACTGATAGCACCACCCTAAAGGACTGATAAAGCGTTCTAAATGACTAATAGCCTTGCCCTAAAGGACTGATAAACCCGCCCTAAATGACTGATATCCCCGCCCTAAAAGACTGATAGCCCCGCCCTAAAGGACTGATAACCCCGCCCTAAATGACTAATAAAGCACTTTAAATGGTTGATAGCTCCACCCTAAATGACTGATAACCCTGCCCTAAATGACTGATAGCCCCGCCCTCAAAGACTGATAGCTCCACCCTAAATGACTGATAGCTCCACCCTAAAGGACTGAGAGCTCTGCCCTAAATGACCTATAGCCTTGCCCTAAAGGACTGATAACCCCACCCTAAATGACTAATTAAGGTGCTCTAAATGACTGATAGCCAGCCCTAAATGACCTATAGCCTTGCCCTAAATGACCGATAGCCCCGCCCTAAATACTCATAGCTCCACCCTAAATGACTGATTTCATGTGACCAGAAGTGAAGAAAATCCATTTTGAGAGGGAGGGGAAGTTTTGGCATTTGATTTTATGGGGGCAAATTATTTTTTACAAAGTACTGTAATGAAGTGCACAGATACATCATTTAGAACAAGGACTACCGTATCAGGGAGTGCGGAATTATTAGGCAAGTTGTATTTTTGAGGATTCATTTTATTATTGAACAACAACCATGTTCCCAATAACCCCCAAAAAACTCATTAATATCAAAGCTGAATATTTTTGGAAGTAGTTTTTAGTTTGTTTTTAGTTTGAGCTATTTTAGGAGGATATCTGTGTGTGCAGGTGACTATTACTGTGCAGAATTATTAGGCAACTTAACAAAAAACAAATATATACCCATTTCAATGATTTATTTTCACCAGTGAAACCAATATAACATCTCAACATTCACAAATATACATTTCTGACATTCAAAAACAAAACAAAAACAAATCAGTGACCAATATAGCCACCTTTCTTTGCAGGGACACTCAAAAGCCTGCCATCCATGGATTCTGTCAGTGTTTTGATCTGTTCACCATCAACATTGCGTGCAGCAGCAACCACAGCCTCCCAGACACTGTTCAGAGAGGTGTACTGTTTTCCCTCCTTATACATCTCACATTTGATGATGGACCACAGGTTCTCTATGGGGTTCAGATCAGGTGAACAAGGAGGCCATGTCATTAGTTTTTCTTCTTTTAGACCCTTTCTTGCCAGCCACGCTGTGGAGTACTTGGACGCGTGTGATGGAGCATTGTCCTGCATGAAAATCATGTTTTTCTTGAAGGATGCAGACTTCTTCCTGTACCACTGCTTGAAGGTGTCTTCCAGAAACTGGCAGTAGGACTGGGAGTTGAGCTTGACTCCATCCTCAACCCGAAAAGGCCACACAAGCTCATCTTTGATACCAGCCCAAACCAGTACTCCACCTTCACCTTGCTGGCGTCTGAGTCGGACTGGAGCTCTCTGCCCTTTACAGATCCAGCCACGGGCCCATCAAGACTCACTCTCATTTCATCAGTCCATAAAACCTTAGAAAAATCAGTCTTGAGATATTTCTTTGCCCAGTCTTGACGTTTCAGCTTGTGTGTCTTGTTCAGTGGTGGTCGTTTTTCAGCCTTTCTTACCTTGGCCATGTCTCTGAGTATTGCACACCTTGTGCTTTTGGGCACTCCAGTGATGTTGCAGCTCTGAAATATGGCAAAACTGGTGGCAAGTGGCATCTTGGCAGCTGCACGCTTGACTTTTCTCAGTTCATGGGCAGATATTTTGCGCCTTGGTTTTTCTATATGCTTCTTGCGACCCTGTTGACTATTTTGAATGAAACGCTTGATTGTTCGATGATCACGCTTCAGAAGCTTGGCAATTTTAAGAGTGCTGCATCCCTCTGCAAGATATCTCACTATTTTTGACAAGTCCTTCTTTTGACCCATTTTGCCAAAGGAAAGGAAGTTGCCTAATAATTATGCACACCTGATATAGAATGTTGATGTCATTAGACCACACCCCTTCTCATTACAGAGATGCACATCACCTAATATGCTTAATTGGTAGTAGGCTTTCGAGCCTATACAGCTTGGAGTAAGACAACATGCATAAAGAGGATGATGTGGTCAAAATACTCATTTGCCTAATAATTCTGCACTCCCTGTATGTATAGTTATAAAAAGAGTAAATTTGGATTTGTGGTAACTTTAAGAGTTGTATCTCCCCCTGATGAAGACCCGATGGTAGAAATGTTGTATTAAAGGAGTTTTATACTGTGCAGATCTTGTATTTATTTTTTTTGTTACATTAGTTTCACACATTCCCCATGTGGTAGTTTTTAATTATCGTCTCCTTGCATGTCTATTTGTCTTGGCTTGCACTTTCTGAACTTTCCTCTGAGCTGGTGTTTTTTCACCGTCTCTTATTGAGTCTTTTAGCATCTTTTTAAAGCCTTCCAGCAGTCTTAGCTGAATCTGCTTACAGATGTTAATTGAAATGGATTACCAACTGTCTGTGTTTACCACGCAGGACGAGAAAATGAAGGAATTTAATTATTTTGGCTCACAATCAACTCAAGTTATCAATATTGGTTCTTTAACAGGTCTGTAAACGATCAGACTGTACTCCTTACGTGTTTTAGTCATTTTACTGAAGCTTAAAAGAATACAGTAAAGTAAAATGACATTAATTTTCCTTCTGCTTAGTCCCTTTATTTATCAGGGGTTGCCACAGTGGAATGAACCACCAACTTTAAGTTTAAAAATCAGTTGTTCTGGAAGCTCACAATGTGAAAACACACACTGCTCATTTAATATAGAACTAAACTCCACTTCATATTGAACTTTTTGAGACTGTAGGGTCACAATCAGGTGTCTCTCTTGTGAGAAATGTCTCATTTGTAGCATATGAAAGTGGTCAGATGTGAGTTTTCAGACATGTGTGTGTGTGTGTGTGTGTGTGTGTGTGTGTGTCTGTCATCATCTCAGCGGAGGCCATGCAACTCTTTCATACTTTTGCGCCACGCTAAACAATGCTTGCGAATAGCCGAAAACCTGTCTCGGGTATAAGACGACAAGCTTAATGAATCATTGTGAAAGGCCTTGGAATATTGGAGAGCTGCATTATTTATCTGCACGCATCCAGTGACATTCGCTCAATAAACCCTCCAGAAGAAGACAGCAGTTGATGCGGAAAAATACACAAATCAACCGCTTGGCCCTTAAAGCTAAAAATACACTATTGTATTTGTTATGTAGAAAAACATGGAATAAATATATGTTATAGTTGACCTAATGTGATGGAAATATTCTGTCAAACAAGTGTGATATTACTCTATCTATCTATCTATCTATCTATCTATCTATCTATCTATCTATCTATCTATCTATCTATCTATCTATCTATCTATCTATCTATCTATCTATCTATCTATCTATCTATCTATCTATCTATCTATCTATCTATCTATCTATCTATCATCTATCTCTGTCTGCCTGCCTACCTATCTATCTGTCCATCAAAATATATACTGTATACATCCATCCATCCTACACTATCCATCCATCCATCCATCCATTCATCCATTCATGCTACATTATATATCCATCCATTCATCCATCTTTACTACCCTATACACTCATCCACCGATCCATACATCCATCCATCCATTTATCCATCTATCCATCCGTTCATTAATCTATACCACACTATATATCTATTCATACATCCATCCATCCTACACTGTATGTCCATTCATCCATCTATGCTACATTATACTGTATATCCATCCATCCATCCATCTATACTACCCTATATACTCTTTCACTCATTAATCCATCCATCCATCCATCCATCCATCCATCCATCCATCCATCCATCCATCCATCCATCCATCCATCCATCCATCCATCATCTATTTATCTATCTGTCTATCTATCTATCTATCTATCTATCTATCTATCTATCTATCTATCTATCTATCTATCTATCTATCTATCTATCTATCTATCTATCTATCTATCTATCTATCTATACTACACTTCATCTATCCATCCATCCATCCATCCATCCATCCATCCATCCATCCATCCATCCATCCATCCATCTATCTATCTATGCATCCATCCATCCATCCATCCATCCATCCATCCACTCACCCACCAACCCATCCGTCCGTCCGTCCATCTATCTATCTATATATCTATCCATCCATCCATCCATCCATCCATCCATCTATACTACACTTCATCTATCCATCCATCTATCCATCCATCCATCCATCCATCCACTCACCCACCAACCCATCCGTCCGTCCGTCTGTCTGTCTATCTATCTATCTATCTATCTATCTATCTATCTATCTATCTATCTATCTATCTATCTATCTATCTATCTATCTATCTATCTATCTATCTATCTATCTATCTATCTATCTATCTATCTATCTATCTATCTATCTATCCATCTATCTATCTCTCTATCTATCTGACGTCACTGCATCTATCTATCTATCTATCTATCTATCTATCTATCTATCTATCTATCTATCTATCTATCTATCTATCTATCTATCTATCTATCTATCTATCTATCTATCTATCTATCTATCTATCTATCTATCTATCTATCTAGCTAGCTAGCTAGCTAGCTAGCTAGCTAGCTAGCTAGCTAGCTATCTATCTATCTATCTAGCTATCTGTCTATATGTCCAGCTCATTGCTGGATGTAGAATCATTCAGTCAATACTTTGACTTGACAAAATGTTTGTCACACATTATTATTATTATTATTTTAATGCACAGTTCACTCTAATAACTAACCATTGACTAAGACTTTTAACTCAAGGAACTACTAATTAGCTGCTTATTAATAAATAGTACGGTAGTAGTTAGGTTTAGTTAATGTGTTGGATTAGGGATGTAAAATAAGATCATACTTCGTAAGTGCTAATAAACAGTTAATATCTTAATAATAAGCAGTTAATAAGCCTGTAGTAAATAGTGTGAATTGTTACTTAAACTAATGTGTTCCCTATTTTATTTTTAAAAAATAAACAATTATGTTATCATTGAACACTGCAAAGCAATTCTTTCTGTCTGAAATATTTTATCTAGTTATCACAATAGACACATATTAAAAAAAAAAATTAAATGTTGCAATTTTGCTATCGATTTTTATCTTATAAATAAATGCTATCCTTCTTTTTTTCTATACACTCTCAGAAATAAAGGTGCATGAGCTGTCACTGGGGTGGTACCTTTTCAAACGGTACAAATGTGTACCTATAAGGTCTATATTGATACCTCAAGGGTACGTATTAGTACCTAAAAAGTACAAAAATGTTCCTCTTAAAATTTCTAGATACTAATATATACTTTTGAGGAACCAATATGGAGTCTTTAAGTGCAAATTTGTACCTTTTGAAAAGGAACCACCAGGGCTTAATTTGTGCCGGAACACGCCGGATCCAGCACCTCTGAAATCTGATCCGGTACCTCATTTTACCAATCCCCCTTCTCAACCGCCTTCCTCCTCCGTCTGTTGTTCACTTTCACTTTCTTCCGCGACTCCCCATGCCCCCTTGCTCTTCACTTTCATCTGCGACAACCCCCGCCACCCCGCTCTCTACTTTTGTGCGCGACACCTCATCCTCGGGTAACATGCCAGAATCCCTTACCCCGATCTGTTCCGGGACCTCGCAGTTCACAAATTAAGCACTGGGTACCACCCCAGTGACCGCTTGTGTACCTTTATTTCTGAGAGTGTACAATCTATGAAATATTGGCAAAAATGTCAATAAATGTGAATAAAATCATTGAAAGTGTATATTTCTCAAATTACAACAGGCAGAGATAAAGTACAACAGGATGAAAAAAGTCCAATATCACAGGCAACAGGCTTTAAATTAAGTCAGATAACACTGAACCAAAACCATATATATAGACTTGACGTGTGATATCCACTTAAATGAAATAAACACTGGGTCCAAAGGGGTTAAGACCGTCAGTCCAGAATTGGACATCGACAGTAGCTGAAGAGAAAGAAAACAAACAGCAAACTTTTAAGCTCAGATTACTGCCGATCCATTAAACATGACAGTGACTTTCCCTCAATTAAACATTGGCATTAAACACTGTGTGGCATTCCTTCACAATCGCATTCACTCTGAGGCGTTGACATTGGACAAACAAGAATAACAAGTCATAAATGAACCCATTAGATATTTACCAATGCGATTTTTGGTCACACTTTATTTTAAGGTACACTTTTCGCCATTAACAAAGCATCAACTAGGATTTTTAGCTCAAACTCCTAATGTGTTGCTTGTTTATTGTTATTATGGTAGTAGTTGGGTAGGATTAGTGATGCAGTATATGCACTTAATAAGTACTAATTAACCAAAGTACTAACAGCTGATACCTTAATGATAGGCAGTTAATTGTACAACCCCAAATCAGAAACGGTTTGGACAGTATGGAAAACGCAAATAAAATTTTTCAATTTATCTTGACTTGTATTTCATTGCAGAGAATACGAGCACAACATATTTCAGGTTTTGTCTGGTCAACTTTATTTCATTTGTGAATATACATCCTTTCCTGTCATTCAGACCTGCAACAGATTCCAAATAAAGTTGGGACAGGAGCAGTTTAGGGCTAGTAATCAGGTAAACTGGGTAAAAAATTATGTGATTTGAAACAGGTGATCTCAACAGGTGATTATAATTATGAATAGAATGGTCTAATCCTTTAGGAGCAAAAATGGACCGAGGATCGCCAGTTTGCCAACAAATACGTCAGAAAATTATTGAAATGTTTAAAAACATTTGGATATTTCACCTTCAACAGTGCAGAACATCATTAAAAGATTCAAGGAATCTTGAGGAATTTCAGTGCGTAAAGGACAAGGGCGCAAGCCTAAGCTGAACAACCATGATCTCCGATCCCTCAGGCAGTACTGCATCAAGACTCCTCATTCAATTATAAGCGATATCACCTCATGGGCTCAGGACTACTTTGGCCAACCTTTGTCAAGTACCACAATACATAGTTACATCCACAAATGTCATTTAAACCTGTACTGTGCCAAAAGGAAGCCCTATGTTAACAATGTCCAGAAGCGCTGCCAACTTCTCTGGGCTGTGAGGTATCTGGGATGGAATAATTGCCAAAAAACTGCATTGCTAACAATTTCCTGTATAATCTACAGTAACTTACTTGCAGCAGTAAGTACTGTATTTACATTTACAGCACCATTTATCTAGCTGTGTATGTATATAGTATGTATTTACTGTAGAATATGCAGTAATTTTCACAATGCAACTTTAAAATACGGTAACATACAGCATAACTGTCCTACAGTAAAATAGAGTTCATATTACAGTTAAATACTGTGTAATTTACAAAAATCGTTAACAGTGTGTAAAAATGCCTTTGTCTTTTGTTTTTTTTTGTCAGGTAAGGGTGTGTGTTTATTGTCTTGTTTCCACTGACTGGTACAGTACGGTACGGTACGGGTCACCTTTATCAGGCTTGCGTTTCCACTACCAAGGGTACCCTTTTGGTGGGCGTGGTGTACGACAGAAAGTTTCAGATGACGTCATTCTCGCTCGAATTAATGTCCACAGTAAAGCTGTACAGGTCGTTCACATATCATATGAGAATCACTTCTCACAAAACAGATGCTTTATTCATGTAAATACTTGTGTATAAATGTTCATTACTAACCTTTCTATGAACATGATTTGATTATAACTGCAGATCAATGACAGTGTGAAATAGCCTACTGTAACGTCTGCAATTAAATAAAATAAATATATAAGTGCAACATATATGAACACATACAGACCCTTACAGTCTCTGATATGTTACTAATGGCAGAAAAACTACATAC